>JAHWFP010021495.1:23594-45839 GCA_023313725.1 Lithobius niger | reverse complement strand
GTTGCTTCTGTAGCTTGGGCAGTTGCTTCTGTACCTTGGGCAGTTGCTTCTGTAGCTTGGGCCTTAGCTGATGGTTTTCGATTCTCACAGCACCATTGTCTGCATTCACTTTTGCTACTGCTATGGACTGCATCCAGACCCAGAACTCTACATAGGGGGAAACTGTGATAAATTTTGTCGCAATGTACACTATCCACTTAAATTCCAGTGGCATGGTCCATCCACCAGTACATGCTTCTTGCTTAGTTGTCTGAACGTGAAAAGTGAATGGCCATTTCTCGAAAACGTAGCTAATTTAGGATTCCAGGCATTATGATCATGCTATTCTAGCAGCACAAGCAGCTTTTGAGTTCCCTGATGTAAAAGACCTAATTCTTTTACTAAGCGAGGTCCTGTCAGCAGTGTTTGGTAAGTTGATAAATGGTTCGCAATTGGATTAGGTGTTTGATTTTAGCTTCGTATGGCAAAACCCACGATGTAGTCTTTTCTAAGAAAGTTAGATGGTAGAAGATTGTGATCGCCCGTCTCAGGATTGGCCATACTTCACTGGTACTTTCCTTCATCACCTTTTTCGTGATGAAAATGTAAATGTATTCACTGCTTCCAGCTTCTTCCAGCTTCAAAAAGCTGGAAGCTTAATGGCCGACAACGTCTATTTATTCAGTTTACAGTGGCACACTACTTGGCCGAATTTCCTTCTGCACTTTTGGTCTTCTTTTCCGCGTGTGGTTTGCGTTACAAAGGGATTCTGAGAGGTAATCTGAGAAATTATCCGCGAACCTTGGTAAGAACATAAAGTTACTTCAGAGATCGTGTTTTTAGGCTATTCAGCGTATCATCTTTCGTTAATTTGCCTCGTAGGTGACCTACTCAACTTTTCGTTTGCTATTACCAAGAATTTATGGGGTTTGAAGGAGAATTTGTAACTCTAAAAAGTCCCTATTGAAACACGTTAGATCGGTCTCCATTAGTTCAATCCGAGTTTTCGGAGGGTGCCACGTGTTCCATCTGATAATTTTTACTCATTTTTCAGCCCAAATCTAAAGTAAACTAAATTACAACTAAGCTAGGCTAAATAATTAAAATCAAGCCTGTTTCGTTTAGTTTAGTTTAATTTTAGGCTGAAAACTGAATTGAAATACCCACATAAAACTCATGGCGCCCTCTATAAACTAAGACTGAACTAATACGACTGTATCTAAGGCGTTTCAGTACGGGTCTCAGTCAGAAATTCTCCTCCCCAACCCTATAAATTCTTGCTATTAATTAAGGTCGCATTCAGCTTTGTAGTTCTTCGGCATCATGATTTTTTGCTCAGAATTATTCTCTATTGCTCTTTAGCAGCATCTGTGGCCCCAGCCGACTTTCCTACTTCGTAGCTCTTCAATTACACGCTGTTACGTTCTATATGGGTACACGCCTTCCATTCCATCCCCACATTTTTCTACAGGTACTTTGTTTCGTGGGTCTTCAGATAGATTTGTTTTTTAATCAACATTAGGGACGGATTCGTTTATATCTGGACACAAAACACCTATGTGGTGAAACGGCCTTCTTCTTTTTCCCTTTTTTTCATCTTTAATTCCATAGTCGTATTTTGGATTTTATTGTTGCGACTTGCAACAATTTTTTTTTCATGAGGTATGTGAGGGAACTGAGACAGAACAAGATCTGGGACAGAAAGTCTCTTCATGGTCTCATTTTGTATTTAACCAGTCTGTCTTTGTTTTGTCTCGTCTGTTCTGTAAATTTGAGGTAGGACAAAACTGAGACTAACATAAAACTTACATATTAAATTTGAACATTCTCAATTGAGTTTTTTTTAATATTTTTAAATCGTATACACAAGTATTTAAATAAGTGTTGTGTCAATCCTGGTGATAATCAAAATAGGTTTACTGTCATTATTTAATCAATAATGACTTCCATGCTCCAAGAAAAATAAGGTGTCGAAAATAGTTATGAGAAGAAATTTGTAAACAGAAAATATCGCACATTGAATTCTATTTTCTCAAAAGACAGTTTTGAAAAGTTTTGTGATGGTAAGCTGCATCATCTTAATTAACAGTGTGGAACAAGAAAGGTTGTCAATGAAACCAGAGCAATTTTAAGCATCATAAATCAACTAGGGCTCAGGCTTAACTTCGTGAACAACGTTGCAAAAAAAATCAGCACAACCTGAATAAGAGTTTTTGGGGAAAATGTGAAGGAGAAATTTGACACAAATCAACTTTAAAAAATAGTTTTGCTGATAAATTTTCCAACAATGGACATATTCTATTTTAATTCTGGTAATATGGAAGTCAAAATATTGGTTTATACAACTAAAAAAAATAATTCTCCTCTCTCATCTACAAGCTGCCTTATCTTTAAAATCAACTCAGGCTTAACGTAATGCGTTAGTAAAATTGCAAGTGTGGTACTTACAGTTTCAATGCTAGCTTCAATGATGGTGTTCACTGTATTTACGCTTTTCCAAATACTTTCTACGCTTTCCCCACGACTAATGTTCAGTACATGCATCATTGGACTGAAGCACTGTAGCGTTTTGAAGTTTGCTCTTTTATCTTTCACAAAAGCCATCATCCCTTCCTGGTCCAAATTCATTACAGTGAATGCTGGAAACTGAATTTTATCCCACTCCACAATTTTCACATCAACTGCAATGGGCTCAGAAAGGTAATAAGATACCCTACTGTAAATCTGAAAAACGCAGGCAGCCAAACATGCTGTTAATAAAATTCCCCATGTGAGACGTGTAATCGTTGGTTTTGTGTGGTCTAAAACCTGAGATAAACCCTCCAAATTAGAGTACATTTGTTTTTTTGCTCTTTCGTTGACCAGCGTTTCCCTTACAATGCGACGTATCCTGCGAGGGAAAGAGTTGTAGTTTCCATTTATACTACGCATGTTGATATACTTGGAACCATCATAGTTATCTACACGTGATTTTCTTGACGACCTACATTAATTTGATGCAATGAAACAAATGTTAGCATTAGTATTGAACGATTTCTAATATTTCTGGCGTACAATACGAAATCAGAACACCATCCCTACCTTTCTCAGTACAGGTACCATACTCGTGACCTGAAAGGGAAGGAATACTTTGAAACAGCATTTGAAAGAAACTTGGCTAGCATATTGAAATAATCCCGGTTGAGTCATCTACCATTCTTATAATCCACGTAGTCGATTCAGATGCTACTGCAAGCATTGTACGTCTTGACTTTTTTGAAAATTTCTGCAAGAAAGGATGTCTCATTTTTCGATTGTTCAAGTGGTGATAAACAGCCGTTTTAAAAATAGGCAAAGGATAGCCAATTTTGAAGATCTTGTATTAATCTTATATACAGTTCCACGTGCATTATGGAATCTGAGATCACAAACGTGTAATAACATTCGAACGTTACAAATATATAGAGTAGGCACCTGCTTCACATACGTCCATGAAGTGTGGAATTGTGCTGTCGAATTGGAGCATTGACTTATTCTAAGAACCGTATATAGCAAGTTCTGTGCGTGTTAGACGACTCGTTACTTAGCAACGTGAATGCATCAATGTTCATGAAATGCCTCCACCTGTAATTAGTTTTAAATGTTAGCGTGTGCATGACAGCCGAGTTTGTAATTGAGCATTACGTGTTCCCAAGATGGTAAAATCCATATCCATATTTAATTAATTCAACGTCTATATTATGCCTTTTGTAACTAGTTCATCAGTGAGAGAGTCGGTGGAGTTAGCTTGGTTCCAGACCAGTTGATATAATATCTGGAGAACTGAGCCCAAAGCACATGCAATAAAAAACAATGTCTAATATTTATGTACCAGGGGATACATAAAAATGGCGATGCCTTCAGAGTAAAAACATAAAAACATAAATAATACCTTACATTGCCATAAGTGGTTCGTCCAACATGGTACAGAGTTTGTGCAGCAGCAAGAGCAAAGAGTAGCGTCATGGAGGAAAGCAAAGAACTTACATATCAGATCTCTTTCTGAATGTAGCAATGATTTACACCACCACTCATACACTGGGACTAAGATGACATTCGGAGGGTTTACGTGTACTGCAAGTTTTCTGTCGTCGTTCAATAAATGCAGTCATGTCAGTTACAGCACGCATGTGCAATAACTTAGTGTGCTTATTTCATGTATTTTAAATTGCAAAGTGGGCAACGTCTTTAAGCACAGTTGAAATGTTTGCTAATGGAAGTAATAAACTTTTATTTTCATAACAAACTCTGCCTGAGTACGAGATCAATAACTGCGTGTGCTACACAAACTTTAAATAGAAACTAGATTCGTATCTGCTGCGGAGACTACCTTCAGCTTAATAATAAGCGGAAACGTAGAATTAACTTTAAAAAATAGTTAATTTTAGCATTCACCTGAATAAAGGAGCTGGTGTAGGAAGAATAAGAACAGAAGCTGGTAGTACTAAATCGCCACTGATATTCCCTAATTCCTCTGTATTTCTGCCACTTTATAGTGCTATCGACGCTCGGTTCTAGGCCAATATTCCCGGGCCAATATCCCCTCGGCCAATATCCCCCAGTGTCGAATATCTTCCGGACAATACTCCCCAGCCAATATCCCCCATTGCCAATATCCCCCTGCCAATTGTCCCCCTAAAAATTTTATTGCTGAAACTTTGTTTAAAAAAACATGAACAAATACACATTTATGGACTGAAAACTAGCTTATAAAAACAAGAAGGATATGTGTATGTCAGACAAAAAGACGTTAGTTATGGCATAGTTTCATATGAATGTGATTAAGATAAAAGAAAGCACCTGTCGTATGTCACATAGTAAAAGCCAGAAAGTGCACAAACATACATTAAAACTCCATGTTTCGACTCATCTCAGAGCCATTATCAAGAATAGCCAAAATAAAAACAATAACAAGTAATGAAAGATACTCATGAGTATGTGGCAAGAAAAATATTCATCTTAACAAGGCAGAACTTGCTATGACTTGTTAAAAACACAGAACCATAAAAAATAAAAACCTAAAAACTAGTGGAGACTTCGATGTGTGCTTGTGGATAGTGACAGACAATCGTGCATCGTGCGGATTGCTATCGAAAGTTGTGATGTTACCAATTGCATAACCAGAGGTATCAGCTAAATTTAATCTACTGGTACTGTGGTTAGGGAACAAAGGGCCAAAGGGCAACAGCCCCAGGCACAAGTGGAAAAGGACACTGCCTGACATTTCCCCCTCGAGTCCTGACAAGTTTTTTTCGCATGTAATGGTTTCCTGAAGGGTTTTCCCTTTCATTTTGCTTAGTTACAGTAAACCTGCTGCTCACGAACAACAATTGGAGCAGACAACTAAAGGAAACGGTAAAAAAAATACAGAGGGAAAAAAATACAGATAATCACATTTGGATACTCTGTTACTCTTGGCTGTGTCCCCCTCCTCGTGGTCGTGAGAAGGGGTCAGTTCGTGTGGTAGTAGAGCGGTGGGTTCCGATCACACACCTCAGAGGAAAGACTTACAAGGAACATACAATATAAAGCAGCACATAGCATCTAACAAGAGCTAGAACAAAACTCAATATCAAAGAATGTGAATTGAGAGGAAAACATAAGTTAGAAGTCCCAGTCTATGCAATATTATAAGACTAAACACATAGGATCTACGTTAGTGAGGTTATGGTAATATTAAAAAGCAAAAAATAACAACATTTTATACACTTGGAATGGCTTAGGAAGACTGAAAAGTCTCCTCAATGTCGTCGTCGGAAACAACAACAATAGGTAGTCGGCACGTCGCGACAGCAGAAAAGATAGTGACCGAGGGTAACCCCCAAAGTATCCTGGAGAAATGTTGGCGCTGCAGAGGTGGTGCTGGGTGTGATGCAGGTGGCGCATGCTGTGGAGGCAGTGGCGGCATCAGTGGCAGCGTGGGTAGCGGGTTAGGTGGCAGATTAGGGTTCATTTAGGGTGCGATTGGTCTTGGTGGAGTATTTTCGTCGTCAGAATCTGATGAATCGTCCGGCCAATCTGGGGTAGGGTGTCCATCCATTATCCATGGGACAGACCCGTGACCTAGCACTATACCAGATGGGAAAAAACCCAATGCGTTTTGCTCTTCATAGAAGGATACATTGGTGCTGTACACATAGCGTTGGGACGTGAGATTAAAGAGCCTGTATCCACGACGCTGATAGTCGAAGTAGAGGTGAATACAAGGATCGACCGTTGGGGCGTAAGGGCCACGATGAGTTTTGTCCACGTGTGCATATGCTAAACATCCAAATCGCCGGTGACGGGTCACGTGTGGGACGTGCCCTGACCACTTCTCCAAGGGGGTCTGTCCACCCGAGAGGGATTTAGAGGCAAGACTGTTTCGAGCTTCAGTCGCCGCCACAATTGCATCTAGCCAGAACTGAAGGGGCAAGCACGAGTCCTGCAAGAAGCAGCGCGCCATTGACTTTAATACACCATGGACCCGTTTGGCTTGAGGGTTGTGTTGAGGCGTGAAGTACATTGTCTTGATATGGTGTATTCCCTTGGATACGCAGAAGGATTCAAAAGAATTATTGCAAGATTCACCGCCATTATCGCTGGAGATCCGGCACAAGGTTAGGCCAGTTTGTGCTTCGGCATAAGTCACTAAACTCCGAAAGACATCAAAGACCATACTCTTACGGGGCAGAGGAAATAAAAAATAACGCCTTGTGAATACATCCACAATCGAAAAAATAGTTCACCACCAAGACCGGGCACATTGCTCGGCCCACAAACGTCGAGGTCCCACTGCTCGAGAAGCTACTGAGAAGATCTGGCGCGGGTAAGACTTCTTTTTAGTCTTTGCAGGCGCACACACCAAACAAAAGGGCGAGCAAATGATGGCAATCAATAATTCAAGCACTACATGATAAACAGTCAAACACCCTTTCATCAAGATCTAAACATATTAGTAAACAGTGAAGATTGTTACAAAATAGGCTATTTTCCCAAAACGGAGTTAACAAACTCAAAACGGGCGTAGGAAATAAATTTGTGGGACACCTTTTTTAGCGTAATTTGCTATGTAAACGCAGAAGTTTTTTTAGAGTGCGTGCGTCGAGAGAGTTTTGGCTGGAAAAGGGCTCGCTAGGCGGATTTGTGTACATGATCTGGGGCAGTTCCTGTTACGTAAGGGGAGGCGAAAAAACTCCTTCCAAAAAACGATTGCCGGCGACGGACAAAAAATTCGGCTACCAAAACGGAGAGGACGCTTGAAATAAAGGAATGAAGGATGGCCCAGAAGACGAATCACGCTACGGGAAATTGACTTGGAAGCGCAGCAAATCAAATTATGCTACGAAAAATGTCTTGGCATAGCCACGACTATGCTACCAGAAATGACCGACAATCATGCATCGTGCGGATTGCTACCAAAAGTTGTGATGTTACCAATAGCATAACCAGAGGTATCAGCTAAATTTAATCTACTGTGGTTTTTGCCCAATACAGTCAACTGGCTGGTTATCCTCCCAAAGTGCCAACTAAGGGGGACATCATGGTGTAAGCCCTGGAGTCGTGCCGCAATTGCTGGTCAATTCCCTAGGGGGAAATATTGGCCCATGGCAGGTACGGCCCCAACGCTTGTTACACAAATAAAACACAGTCAGAAGTTTGGTATAAACACCATGGATCATGCTGACGCCAAGAAGTAAGATAAAGTCGGAATGCAAAGCCAATTGGTTTGGGGACTGGAATTCCTCCTCAGGATTTATTCGCCCTCTTAGATTTTTATCACAGAATCGAGAAGGACAGGGTAGAATTCGTTTTGGGAACAAAACAGTTTCAGGAACCAAATAAACGTTTGTAACCATTATGTCTAGGACCTCGGGAATTTGACATCACTAATGTTCAAGTCAACACATGGTAAAATTGTAGGGAAATGGTAAAAGGAAAGGACACACTTACAAATGGCAGCCGGCCAAACCTTCCAGAGGGATCCGGATTCCAATAGTCAGTCTGGGAGACAATTACATCAGAGGGAGTTGTGGAAAAAAACCATTGGCAGGTAGGATCTCAGCATCCATCTAATCTTGCCCAGGACTCCAAAATGCTTCCAATTACAAATGGGATGGACGAATAAAAGGGAAACTCTTTACTCAAAACATGAGTAGCTTGGGTAGAGCTGAACTTTTGCCCAAGAGAAAAAAAGGATGAAGTGAATAAACAAAAACAGTTAACAATACCACACACCCTAACAATGGTTTCTTAGGAGTTACAACAAACGTATTGGAAGGAAACAATGAGAGTAAAACTTCTCAGGACTTAAATTGGATGTTAGGGAACAAAGGGCTAAAGGGCAACAGCCCCAGGCACAAGTGGAAAAGGATACTGCCTGACAGATAGCACCAGGTACGAGCTGAATCCAGTATATAGTAGTATAGTATTATATCTAGTAGTATGGGATTGCTGATGTACCCCTGGTGAAAGAATCTGAAAATTTTATATTTTCCTAATAATTAAGCATGATCTTTGAGCCTATTGGTGTTGGGTTGTATGTGGTTGTGCACCTGGGGAAATGTATAGAAGTATATAATGTTTTAAGATTAAACTGTATACGATAATTCGGTGTGTGGAACAAAATTTGGGTTCCAGAAATATCTGGTTTACATCCTGTTTTAGTGAAGTGCTGAACAGATGAATTGGTTGTATCTTTGAGTTTGAAGTTAGATTTGTGGGACTGGAACCTCAGAATGAATTTTGTTCACTTTGTCCTATGTAAGTGGCTGCACATGTATGGTCTGCACAAGGAATTTGATACATAGAGTTTTTTTTTTATTAGAATACATTTTGAAATGGTTTTTGTATAAATATAAATAAAATAAATCCAAGACAAAAAATTGTGAATTTTTTATTTTTATTTATTTTTAAATTTTGTTGCTAGTGTTTTTTTTTTCTATAAAAAAGTTATTTTACGGTGGATAATGTCCGGGGGATACTGGCCTATGAAGGAAATTTGAATTATTCATCAAATGAAGAAAATCTGAATTATCTAACAAGTGAAGGAAACTTTCTGACACAAATAAACAAACACCCGTCATAGCATATGGAGATTAAAGCAAAGAACACAAAAATCATGTGTTATCATGGAGTGGGGATTTAACCCGGGTCTTCCAATATCATGTCATTGCTTTATTGAAAAACCAGGGTGCCAAATTCCAATCCCACCTGCGTGATGACATATGAGGTCTTCCAATAACATGTCAAGTGCTTTATCAGAAAACCCAGTTTCCAGTCCCACCTAGGTAATTACATGTAACTTTTCGTCTATTGTACACTGGTCGTTAGTGCAGTGCCTGAATGCTACAGCGTGTTTTTGCTTATTTATCTTTATTTTCTTCTTGTTGAAGTTCCATTTCTCTTCTTTTCTGACTAAATACAAAGACAAGAGAAACATAAGGCCAATAAAATTTAATTAAGTGGTTCTCAGGAGTGCACGCATGGGATTTTTTTTTAGCGCATCAAACGGTTTTTATGAGATTGTCCAAAAATAATTCCGATCACACATCACCACTTTCACCAGACATTTTCTGGATCCCATGACCGCATCAGCACTTTGTTCCAATCTAATGGTCGTTCAGAGGCACCTCACGACTAAAATCTTAGATCTAAGGAATGACTTTAATAAATGTGCACCTTCTGCACGCTGATCCTGGCATTAAAACATTGACATTGTACTCCACAACAAAAATGTAATCTACTGATTTTGTTATATATTTGGTAAAATAAAAATTCATCGGCCGCATCGGGAAAATTACGAAAAAAACGTTAAAAAAAAATCAGCCCGCTCGGGTAAATTTTTTTTTAATTCCACTCCTGAGAACCGCTTAATTAATTTTTAGCGACCTAAATAAAAAAAAATTCTATACTGCGATAGAAACTAATGCCATTTTGATTTCGAATTCAGCAGTTACTGGAACCGATGGCTTTTCTTCCCAATATGAATCCTCCATGAGTCTAGCTTATTATTGATCATTTTTCTTGATCGATGAGTTGCATTCCATGATGAACAAAAAAAAACCCGAGTGCTTGCACTACGTGATTTTAACTGCTTGTCAGTGCAACGAGACCATAACAATCAGGCTTAACAATACGCAATAAATTGGTATGAAAGAACGTAACTTACATATCGAAGAATTACATTCATTTTCCAAGTTTTAATGTAAAAAGATTATAACTCTCCAGGGTCTTTTCACCAGGGAGCAGCCATACAACTGCACAACTAAGTAGCTCGAAAACAACTACACCCATACATCGTGTAACACACTTCAACAACAAAACCATGGACCAAAAATCCTCTGATCAAGTGCACAGGTCATGGGGGGAAACCAGGGGGGAATCACTTTGCCCGTACAGTTGTAGTCACAAAGAGCACACTAGTGCCAGAACTGGCTGCATGCTTAGCCAGGCCATTGGCCTGCTAATTGCCTGTGTCACCTGTATACCCCCTGACCCACCAGAGAGTCACAAGACCATACTGATACACAGTCCTCATCTTCTTTCAAATGGAGAAACCAGGGGGTCTCTAAAGCCCAGGATCACAAGTGCCCGGCAGAGACGACCCACTGCATACTGCGAGTCCAAGAAGACCATGAACGACGGCAGAGCCAGGTCCAAGGCCACATCAAAAGCAACGGATATCACACAAAGCTCACATTCTGTTCTCGAGGACATTAACTCAATCTGGCGGACAAGAAACACCTTGAGAGTCGGAATTGTCACTCCAACACCGGCCGACCACATCTCACGATGAAAGGACGCATCATAAAACACATCACAGTCTGTGGAGACTTCCCAGAAGGCAGTCACAAGGTCAGGACACCAGGACCAGGGGCATAATGGCCTTACACTAGAAACACCCACCGGTTTGAAGGAGGATAGGCTCCGGAGCACAAGGGCTCCTTGGTCCGGTGCTCAAAGGGCCCCAGGACAACAGGACCATGACTACAAACGTCCGCAGAGTGGCCCTCTCCACAGGGTCTCTCTCACCCCTGCTGACATTCCTCATGCACAAGACTCCAAGAAGTTCATCAGCACGATGGTGGAGTGGGGGTTCGCAGCACTCCACCCAGAGAGCCTGAATGGGAGTTGAAACCAAGCTGAGCCCACAAAGAGATAAGTGTTAACTGAAACCTGAAGGGACCGAATATGCCGCTTATATGGACTCAAAAACGGCAGGTGGTGATCAAGAATAGCCCGAATGAAAGTCCGATAGACTGCCATTAGCGACCCTCTGCTGACCCCGTCTATCCCAGCGAGCCTTTTCAGGCTCGAAGTCTGCCATTCGACGTGGAGGTTCCACTCCAACCGTTCATCCAGAAGGACACCAAGATACTTAACGGAAGACTCTGCGTAACAATCGAGCCATCCACCACAATCGCCAGAGGGGTCGGCTGCTGAAAACAACCAGTTCCGTCTTTGCAGGAGCCAAGAGAAGCCCCTTCTCACTGAGGTGAAAGGAAACTGTGAAAGGGAACGATGGTGGCTTGGGCACACTCACAGCACTCAACGGGATCATTGTGCAACACCACAAAGCCCAGTTCAAAGAAGTAAGCCAGAAGGATGGTTAATTCAGGGTGTATTTCTAGGGCCACACGGTCTGTCCTTTAGAAATGTTGTTCAGTGGTTCGAGGATGCTCTAGTGTGGGCTGTAGCATAGTGGCATACCTCAGGAGTTGTTGCTGGTTAGGGAACCAGCCCCCAGAGTGAAGCTCAAGGGGGCTGCATGGCCTTTTATAGCCAGAGCAGGAGTCACAAGCCACCACAGGTGGTGCAAGGAATTTCCTGTAGCATATCCTGATATCCCATGAGCCTTCTCTGCTAACAGCCACCCCTAGTGGCAGATATTGCGAAAGTTTCCCTGACCACTGATCTCCAGGGACTGGACCATACATCAAAGTACATAGCATCACTGGAATACATTAACAATGCTAAGAAATACACAAAGTACACAATATGGAGCCATAGCATCAAAAGGAGGCTCACTAAGGCCTTGGCTTAAGGTATAGGAGAAACATTGTTAATAGAACTACTGTTGTATAGGAGAAAATAAGGGAAGCTGTGGTAACCGTCGTTGCAATTGCCCGCAAACAATAGGGCTATGTCATCGGCATAGCATACTATGTTCGATGACTCACCTACTTCAAGAAGAATTTTATTGATGGCAATGGCAAACAACAGCGGACTCAGGCAGTTCCCTTGAGGAAGCCTCTGATTGGAGCTGGCTTCTTTGAACCAGAACCCATCAACTTTCGTGACAAACTTACTACCACCGAGCTGAGCAACAATAGCGCTGACCAGCTTAGGGCCGATGCCCATCTTGATCATACTGAATTGGACCCAATCTATGTTAACTGTATCGTATGCAGCCTTGATGTACAGAAAGACTGCTATGACAGTGAGACCATGACCAGGCTTCATAGATCCCAGACAAGAGATACATGACGGCATCCTGTGTACTCCTGTTGGAACGATACCCAAACTGGTTGGGGACAAGGCAATCATGATACTTTACATGCTACTCGAGGCTCCTGATGAGCATACGCTCATAGACCTTACGGAGGTTGGACAGCAGCGAAATTGGACGGTAGTGGACTAAGCTGGATCTCACTGTCCCTGTCTTGTGGACGGGAATTATTATAGTATAGAGCCACGAATCAGGGATGGGACTGCCATCTAGGAGGGATTGAAACAGGGCCACACAACCACAGGATACATCATGGGCCAGCCCACAGAGACTGCCATAAGAAATACCATCCACGCTTGGAGCTCCGTCTTTCTTGCAGCTCGCTAAAACTACTGAGTACTCAGAAAAGTTCCCCAGGAGGTCAATAGGGCAATCTGGAATAGCAGGCGTAGCAATATGCAGAAGGGGGAGACTCGACAGTAGGGCATACACACTCGCAAAACTTCTGTAAAAGGCATTAGCCACCCATGGGTTGACCCCGGAGGACGGAGTGATCCGGGTCATCCAGGTCATAAACCCAGGACAAAGATAACTTGGAGCCTCCCTGATCCAGAATGTGCCAAGTGTGACCAAGTGACGCCGCTGAATCGGACATGGTCGCAAATCCTGCTCGGATCGGACGGGCGCTCTTCTCGAATCAAGAACGCTGACTCCCGAGCGACGCCTTGATACGTAAGCCAGCTCACGCCATCTGGATGCCTTTTCCAGTGCCTGTAGGTACACCACCTGTCACAAACAGTGCAGGTGCAGATTGTTGTCCACCAAACCAGGTGAACCCTGGGTGGAAGATTCCAGCTGACAGGTCGCCGGGTGACATGAGCGGAAATCCACTTACTAAAAATCCCATTGTAGGCGATGGGCCTTTTACACCGATGCGCCATGGGCTGGTCAGAACTCCCAAGAGGGTGCTGGATCACCAGAAAGTGATCACTGCCCCTCTGGTCATCCGACACTCCGCACCGAAAATCCTTTACTAGACGCGGGGAACACAAAAACATATCGAGGACCGATTCTTTGATGAACCATGCTGCCACCACTATAAGGTCAGAGTGCCATCCTGAATTATGACCAGACCCGCTGTGTCAATGGCACCGGCAAACCTGTGCCCCTTGGTGTCAGTGCGAACTGAGCCCCAGTCATGGTGGTTAGCATTGACGTCACCATAGACTATGTAAGGCAGGATAATCAGGTGAAACCAAGCCGTCCATGCGGCTGCAGTTAGAGATGTGACCACATGAATAAATACGTAACCCAACTCCCGTGCATTATACGGGACAAACCATTTCAAAAAAACTCCCACACCTTTCCCAAATGAAATAAAGTCTGCTTCTAACAAGGACGCGTTATGTCACCCATTAGGTTAGTTTCCTGAATCCCTAAGATATCAGCGCGTTGCAATTGTTTTTCAAATTCTAAAATTTTGCCACGCATGCCACTGTAGTTCCAAGAGGCAATCAAAAAAGATTAGGCACGAAAGAGAGAGCAGAACTAAAACCTAACTGTGAGTGCCACCTAACCATTCTTCCCCTCCCCTTTGCCACGATCACACCCAAAAAATTCACCAGAAAATCCCATCAATAGCCACAATCGTGACATTCTCTTCACTCACCACCTGATTCCTCCTCTCTTCGATTTCATCAGCAGAACACACAGCCATAGTACCGTCATCCAGCACTGGCACCAAAACTGGCATTTCGTCACTACGATGCACAATTTACTCAACACTAACTACTAACTCACTGTTCTGTTCACTACTAACTCTGTCCTCAGTAGCCTTATTGGAGTTTTGGTGACGCTTCCCTCACTTCTTTCTCTTTGCTGGAGGCGTGAAACCTTCACCATCTTCTCCAGAATCAGTGCATGCATCACTGATGATACCATCTGCAATGTCTTTTACTGCCACAGAGTCATGACTGGAATTTAACCCTATCATAGATGGGGCATGCACTAACATGTCACTCGGCCCCGTGACAGTAGTAGGCTCACCAGAGCTTTGCCGATTTGAAGGCTGCATGTGCAATAACGACCCACTTCCTTGCCACTCAACGCTCTTTCGAGGACATATTACTATTTTACCTTCTCCTGTACCACTCACATTGTCTCCCACTTTATCACTCACTCTGCTCCTTACAGAATCACTCCTGGGGCAAACAACTCGAGCATCTCCAGCAACGTCTTGGGCAACTTCTTTCAGAGATCACGCGGATCACGATACCCACAACATGACAAGCAGGCAATGCTCGCACAGAAGTGCCGGAAGTGCCCGCACATCCCACATCATAAGCACCGCGGTGTATGATCTGCTATGACCACCAGCGCAGTATGCCTTTCACAACCAATATATCCGGGACGTCTTCAATAGTCTTGAATAGCCGCATCCTAAAACTGACGAGCCGCACACCAGACTCGCACACTTGTTCTCCACGGATTGTTAGCTTCTCAAACTTGTGAGAATCCAAGACACCAAACAGAGTCACAACCGCTGCAACATCATTTGGAGAGATGCCTCGGGGCAGCGAGTGTACTCTGGGCTCAACCAGTTTATCATGTAGATCGTAGATCTCTACTGGGTAACTGTTTATTGACAGGTTCGCCATAGCCAGTTTCTTCTTAGCAGCAGGAGAGGCTAGGACAACTTCTAAAGTGCTTCCTAGATGAAGGGTGCCAACAGCATCCACATGGCCTTTCCCAACCACATCATCAACATACAAATAAATTTGAGTCAGTGGATATGGCCTCCCATTCTCACTACAAAGTAGAACAAGTGACTTGGTCATGTCGACGGACAGTAAACTCCCACCATACTGTTTCCGGAACGCCATAATCCTTCGGGAGCAGTTTCGGTTGGGGGAACACCTTGCACAGAGTCGTCCCGATGGGAATCGTCTTCTGGAACGTTACGAGGCATGTCCTATTGACTCATAACTGTCGAGAAGAGATGCTTTACCGTTTGCAGGACAGAGCTCCTTTCATCAACATCAGCTTCCTCTCCACTACCTGGTGTGGCCACTAGTCCTTGATTCTGCTGGCCACCATCTTGAACCCCGATATTCTCTGCTAGCACAGCAGCAGTCTGCAAAAGTGCCGGATGTCAGCCTCAGAAATCCCCTTTTTCGCAGCTTCACTCATAACATTGGTGAAAACTTCTTCAGATACAACGCCTGTATTGAGATCCGCTGACAACACCTTTTCCTGCACTAACTCACATAGGAGGGCATCCACAGCGAAATACTATACTGGGCAGCATAACTTGAAAACGCCCTTCTGTTCCGCCGCATTTCCTGCAATCACCGCCCCTTCTTCCGCCGGTCACCAGCGCTATTTTGTGGCTGACTGCCTGTTTCTCCGTCTAGATACCCACGCCGATTATCTGCGCATGAGCCAGCAAAATACTATACTGGGCAGCATGACATGAAAAGATCCCCGACCACCTCCCCTCTGCACTCCCGAACCCCCTCCCCTCCCCGTCCCCTTCTCTCCTCCCACACTTCCCCATTGGGTGATCAGTCCACTCCCCTCCCCGAGGATCCCGTAATATTTAGTCTTCTTAAGAAAGTTAAATCGCACTTCTCAGTGCAGCTGCATTGCCTGTTTCTCCGTCTTAATACCAACGCGATTATCATGCAACAACGATCGCGCAGGCAGTGATTGTTACTCAAACAACTTTGAACGTATTCAATTCGGCTCTAATAGCCAGCGTTATTAAAGCTTTTGATTTCCTAATTCGAGGCATTGTTTAAAGCCCATTATCTTCATCTTTTATCGTCTTTGTCATCATTGTACCATATTTTTTTTGTTTTCATTGTTACAAACTATTGCTCTAAACGACTTGATAGCCCGAATGGACTATTGTTGGACCATTGTTTAAAAGTGCGGTGATAAGTGCCAACTGAAATCAATGCATTTCAACTTATCGGCCTACTTTTAAAGAATGGCCCATACGATCATTGTTAAAGCATTGTTAAAGTACCAGTCATGTCAATTATGCTGAGCCAATTTATTTATTCGTACAAAAAAAATTACAAATGTACCACGCTCTTACAAATTCACTTTTTAAAAGAATCAATCATGGAGTAATTGATTTGGGGGTGCAGTGTGCAGCAGAGTTTTGAATTATCAGTACCGTAATAATTTTAAAAGCAAAACTAAAAAGAAAATATTTGAACTAAAATTTGTTTGTTGTTCCATACGAATGATTGGCTGATAAGGACAGTGTCAGACTGGAACGTCCAGGAACCCGGGGATTCCCAGGAAGGGCTCCTCCCCCCCCCCCTCCCTCCCCCCACTGCTGGAGGCCCTTGTTTAAAAAAAGGAGTTTTGAAAATTTGAAATGAATTTAATTTTTAAGTTGCGGTAAAACGTTTCAGAATCACGTTGATTTCTTTAAAAACACGCAAGCTTCCGGGGCCTCTTCCTCCACCCCCAACAGCCACTCCAGGAAACCCTTGTTAAAAAAATTATATTAAAATTTTAAATGAATTCGTGTTGCATCGCTAAGCTAAAGAAACACGTTTTAAATTCAAGCCACTTTCTTTAAAAAATATTAGCTTCCTGGGCGCCTGCCCCCTCCCTCCCACCTCAACATCCAATGCGCTAGAGTTTGAAACTTCAGTAAGCGATATTTACGACAATAATTCGTCATCTTCGTCACTAAATAACTGAGATATCGCCAAATCCATTATACAACCTGTTCTGTGGGATGTGCTTCCAGAACATAAATTCAGGAACACCGACGTACGGAGTAGGGTTACAAGACAGTTATCACCCAAATTTTGCAACAATGACCTGCCAATAACTTGTTTTAGAACGATCTCGGCCACAACAATTAGTCCTCGGGCTGCGCCCTCGGACGTATTGTTGCAGCCTCGATCGCTCTAAAACAAATTAGTGGTGGTTCATTGTTGCAAAACTAGGGTGATAACTATTACTTTTACAACTCTTTTATTGTTG
Source organism: Lithobius niger (assembly GCA_023313725.1). NCBI lineage: Eukaryota > Metazoa > Arthropoda > Chilopoda > Lithobiomorpha > Lithobiidae > Lithobius > Lithobius niger. The sequence continues at coordinate 28,402 of JAHWFP010021495.1, read as the reverse complement.
GACCAATGGATTTATATCATAAAGACACACTGCTGCAACAGTGAAACCATTGTCTTACCACTATTAATTTTTTTAATGTAAAACAGAATTTTAGGCATAGAAAACAAAGACGTGGGTTCTTACTAACGTAAGTAAAAATATGAAGGCCTTTGGTTCTTGCTTATGTAAGTAAATCTACTACCGCTAGCAATGTTTACGTATCAATGTTTCCAAAATGTTTCCAGCCTTTGTTGCTTATTTATTGTAACTGAAGAATGACCCAAAGGAAAGAGTTAAAACTGATTAAAATAAACAAATAAGGCATTTATTGCAGTTATTGAGTTTTAAAAACGGAGTTGGGGCAAAGAACATTTCCGCCAACAATGGATCGTTATGCTATCGCAACAATGGCTCGGTTACTAACAATGCAAATCGTTGTTGTACAAATATGTTCGAGATGGCTCGGCAACAATGCGCTAACACTGACGCTTTATTCCGACAATTGCTCGTTCACTACATATTTATCTGTCGTTGTACAAAGAAGACAGGCCAACAAAAAACGCGTCGGTCAACAATACTTAAAGGGTTAAAGGGTTTAACGAGCGTTAACCACTCCTGGTCATCTGCCCGAAGCCCTAAGGCCCTATGTCAACAATACTTATTTCTGTTACAAGAATAAGACAAAAAAGCTGCTAACAATGTAAAAGCCTAACAAGTATCAGTTAGACGATGGCGTTCGGCAACAATGCGCTTTATTGGCCTCGTGGCTTCGCCACTCGGGTAAACAGCGAAAGTCTTACCTTATTGATGAAGAACGCCATCGTCTAACTGATACTTGTTAGGCTTCTACATTGTTAGCAGCCTTTTTTGTCTTATTCTTGTAACAGAAATAAGTACTGTTGACCGACGCGTTTTTTGTTGGCCTGTCCTGTTTGCGCGAAACAGCCACGGTTTGTGGTTGGTGTGGGGCCGAATCCCCTGCTCATGGTTCTCGGTGGTTCTCGCATTCGGTGTCTGGTATCGGTTCGTTGCATCAGCTTATTGCCTTTTGTAAGGCCACACGCCGGTTCACGGTCTGACTGGTTTCCACACCCTGGTTCTCCCTTCTTTTTCGCTCCCTGAGCGGCCATCACAAGCAGTCTCATGTAATCTGGTGTTGTGGGACTTGTATATGGGTGTTTGGGAGGTTGGGAGTGATGTTATGGCTTTTGGTTTAGGAGAGTAAGCTAGATTAAGTCCTAGTTAAGTATGTGAGCAGATGGTATGTAGACCTCCTAAGACTTAACAAAAGAAGTAAGTAAGCACTGTTTGGCTTCTGCGTTGTTAGCCCTTATTCCCCTGTTTGGTACAAGACATACGGCCTTAAGGCTGCGTCGGGCAGATGACCGGGTGCGGTTAAAACCCTTTGACCCCCTACTTGGTTTTAGGGACTGGTAATCTTTTGAGGTTAATGTTCCGCAGTACATCAATCGATCAATCAACCCCTACTTGAAAGGAAAATAAGTATATAGATGGTGATAACTGGTAAAACTTCCTGAACTTTACTATAGTAAGGGTATTCATAAATACTTGCTATTGCCATGTAGATGACACTACACAAAAATGATGTTAAATAATTAAACAAATAGCCTGATATCAGTTTCGTTTAACTTAATGCTGTTAAATGTTCAGATGCCGGCTTAGCGAATGCACGTGTGTAATAAAATAGTATGGCGGCAAAGTGTCTAGACGTATCTGACTCTTTAATTGCACTCGTTATGCGGCTACTTCCGTACAGGAAAAATAAATTTGTTCAATTTTTGCCTGCATTCTATTCGAAACGGAACTACCAATTACTAATGGCAAGAGTCGTCAACCAGTAAAACAGCATAAAACGAATTATTTGACAACGTAAAGCACAAACATTATTTTTATGAATGGCCCTGCATTGCAGCAATAATTATAGTGGACGAAATTTGACTTCTTTTTCAATATGGGTAACATTTCATTATCCTGGTTCGTGTATAATCCAATACGACATCAACAAGAGTAGAGTTTGGTTGGGTATTTTAAAACAGTGTTTTCAAATGACAGCGCCTTTCTGCAGCACATATTTTCTCTTTCACATTTTTCTCGATTTTAAGCCAGCGCTAGTTGAGCCATACATCGAGTTAAATACATCAGTTTCTGTCTGATTGCATGGTTCAGTATTTCTGTACTATAATACTGTGAAGGTAAAATTGTCAACTTGTATCAGTAATGAATATGTAATAGTTAATGGTGAGAAACTAGCGGTTATCGATGTTTAACCCACGGCTGCAATTATTGGCCGCTTCAAGTATGCAAATAGGTCGAGGGCGTAGCCGTCAATAATTGCAGCCGTGGGTTAAAAATCGATAACTGCAAAGTTTCTCACCAATAAATGATTTATGCTACGGTTGGGACGTCAAGCTAACTCGTATTTAATTAAAAGCGTGATTGTGTTTGTGTTTTGTGAAAATTGCTTCAAGAAAATCAATCAGTATGTTGCTATGAATGAAGGTCATTCCAATTTAGTTTATGGAGGGAGGAGTGGGTGGAAAGGAGACAGCCGCGTCGTTGACCAGATTTCACGATAGTAAGGGCACTCGTCTTTTCAAAACTGTTCGGAGTGAAAAAAAAACTTTGAAAAGAGGCAGCAGGGATAGAATGACATTGTGCTGGGACATTATGGCAAGGCATATAATTCATTTTGTGCTTTTGTAGTTTGTGAATTGTTTAAAAAATACGGTAATCGGGTATCGGTATGAATGAAGGTCATTACATTTTAGTTTGTGGAGGGAGGAAGGGGGAAGTTACGCGGAGTGAATTAGCTTAGGTATGGGCCAGACATGTGAGAGTTAGCATTGAAAGGATTTCATTGGGGACTTTCCGGCAAATTAAGTAATTAGTTTTATACGTTTTTATTGCATTACTTTTTTTAACTCTGTATTTAGTTGTTGGTGTGTGAGTTTCTGGTCGTGTGATCGGAAGTGTCAAAACTTGGAGTTATCGGGAAAAGTGCGGGTTATCGGCTAACGTTTGGGGTAACTTGATGACGCACACTAACTTATGGTCACAGTTAACGGGATTTCACCTACGGAAATCTAGCATGGCGTTGAGTTAGCTTGACGTCACAGCCGTGGTATAAATATGTTAAACTGCAGGCACTGCATTTCCCCAGTTTCTTTATTCTTGTTGTACTGTGTTCAGCAGTTTTACCTAGATTAATCTTTCCACTCTTGCTAAGAACAACGGCAGCAATATGTATTAAAACTAAGGATGGCATGCTACATGCCTACATACACGTACATTTGCATGGTTTTCCTTTTTTCATTATTTATTTGTGCCTAGGCCTATTTAATATGCAAAAGTGAAATGGGATAAATTAATACAGCGGTTATTCTTCCTCCATCAGCAGCATCAATACGGGAAACTGTTGCGTAATGAGCAGGACTACATTTGCATATTCTTCTTTATCATTTTTTTGCAGTATTTACTATTCAAAAGTGGGATGGGCTAAGGATGGTGTTACGAGCCTGTACACACCTACATTTACATTTGCATGGTTTTCCTATTTTCATTACTTATTTGTGCGTATTTAATATGCAGAAGTGGGATGGGATAAAACTAACATAGCAGGTATTCATCCTCCATCAACAGCAACATACGGAAACTATTGAAAAATGTCTCATACCTATATTTGTATGGTTTTTTTTTTCATTGACAGTATTTGCTACTCAAAAGTGGGATGGGGTAAAATTGATATGTGGGTTTTTTTCCTCATGCACCAGTGCTACAGCAATAATATGGTGAAACTACTAGATAACGCAACAAGCCTACATTTGCATGTTTTTCTTCTTTGTGTTATTACGTGCGTGTGTTTGCAACTCAAAAGTACGTTAGATGGGGGAAGTCAATATCTGAATTTTTCCTCTCACACGAGGGGTTACGGCAGCAATATGGTGAAACTACCGGATAACATTCAGGCAAAAGTAGGGTAGATGGTAAAGTTACTATCTGGAATTTTTCCTCATGCACTGGGGCTACAGCACCAATATGGCGAAACTACTCGATAATGCAACATGCTTCTTCTTTGCCTTATTATTTGCATTATTTGCTCAAAAGCAGGTTAGATGGGAAAGTTACTATTTGAATTTTTCCTTACACACTATGTGTTACAGCAGCAATATGGTGAAAATATGGGTGACACTAAAAGGCTATATTTGTATGCCTCTCTTTTTATTTTATTATTGCTTGCGAATGTTTCTACTCAAAAGTTCGGAAGAGGGTAAAGTTAATATCTGCTATTTTCCTCAAACATTATGGGTTACAAGCAGCAATATAGTGAACCTACTCGATAATGCAACATGCTTCTTCTTTGCCTTATTATTTGCATATATTTGCTCAAAAGCAGATTAGATGGGAAACTTACTATTTGAATTTTTCCTTACACACTATGGGTTACATCAGCGATATGGTGAAACTATGGGTGACACTAAAAGGCTATATTTGTATCATATCAAAACCCAAAAGTGTTAAAAGGGGCCGCCAAGTTCCGAACGGTTCGGCCCTTCAAAGGAGTGATATCAACACACCACAACATTCTCCAAGTTAATCGCACCACTTAATACTTCGAAGGCTAAATGAAAACTAGAACATTGCTACTTTCGGCAGCAATGTTCAAGTTTTCATTTAACGTCCGAAGTATTATTTGGTGCAATTAAGTTGGCGAATGTTTTGGTGTGTTGATATCACTCCTTTGTAGGGCCGAACCATTCGGAACTTGGTGGCCCCTTTTACCAGTTTTGGTTTTTGATATGATATCACTT
>JAHWFP010021495.1:5716-18015 GCA_023313725.1 Lithobius niger | reverse complement strand
CACAAATTCTGAGCGGTCCCTAAGAAGAGGATAAGAAGCTTCTAAGAAAAAGAAGATGCAGCTCACCACTGTCCAAACGATAATAAACCTAGACTGGACTAACCAAAAATACGAAAAAGAAGGAAAGGGTATTGATTAACATTTGTGGAAATATGTGGCAAAGAAATACAAACAGATTAGGCAGTAAATGCTTAATTGTTGTAATTTGCTTATTAATGATTTCCTAATGGTCTTTGGTCCATGATATTGCAGGTTTAATCTTGTTCAACCTACGTCTTACTGCTAACGATTGGATAAGGGAAATAGCATTAACATCGAAACTATTTTTTCCGATATGTTAATAGTCCAGTCAAATTAGACCAAATTTAGGTCGAATCACGGAATAATAATTCATAATAAGCTAATTTTTGGCACAGATGTTCGTAATGGTCTTAGGTCCAACATACTAAAAAAAGTCCTCAGCTGTTCGTGTTGAGCTAAGGCTGCCATCTTGGAAACGTGGCGCCCAATATCGGGGTTTTTTTTTTCAATATATCTCAGTAACGGTTGCTCAGGCATGAAAATATGTTCGGTCTAGAAATGTAGAGCATGAAATTTTGTACAAAAAATGTTCTATTCATTTTCTTTGTAGCTTCTGTCCATAAACAGTGTAGAAGAATGTTGAGTTAAATGCCAGCATCTTGGAATCATGTGCCCGAAACTGGTTTTATTCAATATAGCACGGAAACGGCTTCATAAAATATGTTTAATCAGAAATTGTAGAGCATGGAATTGTCTTAGTTTTTTTTTTAACTGAGTCAATGATTCAGCGAATAAACGGTGTCAAAGATGCCACGCATGTGGTCCCCAAATGTTCATTACACTTCATATAGTTGGGTGACTAGGGTCTCAAAATTGATCGCATTTATCACTTTTTGTGAAAAGCACGAATCCATGTGAAGAGTTACTGGTAAACTAGCTACGGTAGCGAGTTCCAAAAACCCCATGGGGGAGGTGTAGGGAGTGATTTACCCCACCAAAAACGGTAGTGATTTTCGTGTTCTGCCTGAATGGAAAATTTCAGAAAAATGGGAAACTAATTTGAGCGTAAATATGTATATATATATATATATATATATATAAGTTTATAAAATAAAATTGCACTGCATTGACTAATTTGATGACTATAAATAAATAGACATAAATTGCTGGAAATAATATTAAGGAAAATTGTAAAATTAGCTAGCAGCGAAAATCATGCGCTAGAAATAACGTAGTTCAGTAAGCCACCTTTATGCACTAATGTTTCGTCGGAGTGGCATGACCCGGATTCGAACCGGCTACCCAGGTATGCTACTCTGGCTATGCAAGTGATCTGGGGGCGAACTGGGTAACCGGTTCGAATCCAGGTCATGCCACTCCGACGAAACGTAAGTCCATAAAGGTGGCGTACTGAACTACATTATTTTTAGCGTATGATTTTTGCTGTTGGCTAATTTCCAATTTTCCTTAATTCGATGACAACAGGATCCATGAAGAGTTGGGGAGTTAGAATTCATGTTCGGTCGGTAGAAGATGTACATTAAAATATGGAAAGTTCGTCTGAATCCACTGTCTCAAAATTGGTAGGCTTAAAAAAAAGTACTTTAGAACTGTTAGTGTTATTATAATTACAGTTGTCACCATACTTTATCTATTAGTTGAGTTGCCTTCTTATAAGCTTTGATAACAAACTTATTAGGTCACATAAAAGCAATTTGTAAACAAGAAAATAAAATATTTTTCTTTCTGAGCAGCAACGCTACATGGAACTGAAAATACTAATAATTACATGCACTTTTAACTATTTTTTTACAGCCTCCTGGAATTTTCCTGGAATTAATGACTCAAACTCCGCTACGTTTTGCAAAACTGAAAATAATGACAGACCAACGAACCCGTACTCGTACACTCACTCGATTCATCATAAATCAGAACTCATTTCCGAGAAAAGTACGCCGAATGGTGCAAGGCGTTATTTCAGATGAAGTGAACGACCTGGGTCACACTAACTATGGAATGAAGGGTTTAGCTCAGGTTTTGGATTCAAAAACCCCCTTACTTCTGAGAGTCTTTTGGGGACTCTTCTTATTGGCATGTTTTTCCGTATGCTGCTTTGGGATATACACGCGCTTTGTGTACTACCGTTCTGAACCGGTTGCAGTTGATGTGAAGATCGTAGAATGGGACAAACTGTCCTTTCCATCAGTCACTCTTATCAATTTAGACCAAGAAGGATTAATGAAAATAACCAATGACATGAATCTACACATGACTGAACTTGACTGCATGTCTCCTATTCGATATTTGGTGAAGCATGCCAAAGGTTTTGATGCTGAAAACATTTGGCGCAGCCTCGATACAATGAAAACTATCATCAGTGTAACTGCTGAAATGGTAAGTAAAAAAAAAAAATTTTATGAGTTAGTCGAAAGCGTCCTAACACTAATTGTGGAACTCGGGGTCCCAAGTTAAAATTAATGTGCATGGAAATTTGTTTGTTTGTTTATTTTCTATTTATTTATTTATTTATTGTTAGTTACTTGTAATTGATAAGGTGCTTATGGTAAGGTAAGGTGATAAATATGCTTATTAGAGTTCTTTTGCGCACGAGAATTTCAGAAAATTGGACAGGAGGAGGAGGCGGAGGCAGAGCGGCTAACAATGTCAAAATGTTACAATGCTGCAACATGTAACAATAGGGTAACAATAGGCGAGGCGCACAATATCGGATTATAGCTCACTTTTTTTACTTTTATTACTTACAAGAGCCTATGGACCTTCACATCATTCGCTCTATCTAAATCACCTACGCCTATACTATAACGACCCTCATCTAAATAACCTAAACAAACCTCCCAGTTCTTTTGCAAAACTCTACCACCTGCCGCAAGGTAGCTGTACGACCAACATTGTGCGGGGAGACCCCAAGAATATCACCCATGTCCGCGTCCCAGTCACCAAGTACCCCACACCGGATTATAGCTCACTCAAACAAGAAGCAACGATGGTAGGGTGCCGAGAAACTAACATTGTCGTTGTTTGAGTTAGCTAGCTCGTTGTGGAGAACCAAAATGAAATGGTCTTGATTTTTCATTAAATCTTCAAGTTTTAAACCGTAGGGTGCGAAGTCTTAAATTTTGAGGCCTCAAAATTGGGCGGTCGACATGACTGAGTGACTTATTTACTTTTTCAATGCGGGCTTCGGGAAGCCCGTTGAATTGTTTCCGCGATTGTTGCCACGATACTGAAACAACCCAGAATCAACTACTCATCGAGATGACGCATACTAAATCCAGAATACGCTAATGTGTTGCCATCAATAATAATCATGGGACAAACCTTCGGCGGAACCTAAACATAAGTATCCATTTCTAATGTTCTGTTTTTTCGAAAACAAAAATCGGTGGACAGTGAACAGATATGAAATGGAAGCGAAAAAAGCCAACAAATTACCCGAAAAAAAAACAGCTTCGCCGCTTAGAAAAAAAACATTAGAGCTCGTATCCCCATACCCACAGCCCTGACGGTACACGAATAAAAACGGATTAGAGTTCACTCGAACGCAACGAACTATAATTTGAACTCCAATTCGCAAAACGTAAACCCACAAACACACACAAAATAGACGCCATAAACAGCAAAACGCTACAAAATTGAAAGATAAAAATGCATACACAAAATGAACACAAATTATAGTTCAAATTATAGTTTGTTGCATTCGAGTGAACTCTAATCCGTTTTTATTCGTGTACCTTCAGGGCTGTGAGTATAGGGATACGTGCTTAATGTTCTTTTTTCTAAACAGCGAAGCCGTTTTTTGCTCAGTTGTTTAATAATAATTTATTTATTTACCAGAAGCTTTCTCCAGTTGCAAATCGCATTCTCGCACTCAGATTTCAAATTAATAAAACTTAATAGAAATTAGAAATAACCAATATACTAATAATAATAATAATTTACTGCATATAACAAGCTGGAAGTTGTGGATCCGTGAAAGCGGCAATACCCGAAAAACATGAAGTTCTTAAATAAATAAAATATATACAATAATTAATTTCTTACATTCTGAAGAGTGCCTAGGAGGCAAATAGGTGTGAGACAAACACACTGCTTAACATACAACACACTGCTACCTTTATGTACTCATTTAAAATGTGTACGTACAATTATCATAATATCCCTAATTATAATACTCAAAACACTAGTAACGTTCCCCCATAAAAATACCAAACCGTTAGTATAAAAAAATGTTTCAAAATTCTCATATTTTATCTTTTCTAGCCAAATGTTAGTAAAAAAATATTTTTTCATTTCAAATCACTACATTTGTCAATTTTCAATATTAACCTACATCGAAAAACATTTCATTTTCCTTATTAGACAACGCTCGTTGTTTCCTCAACAACCCACAACAACAAAACCTGAAACAGAAGAAAAATTACGTGGCTGTTCAACAGTGTTCTAAGTGGGGCGGCATGCGACTGTGTGTCATACTGCCTCTTCACGAAATCTTTGCAACCCATACCGTCTCTTTTTGCCGTAAGGAATGGTCATACCGTCCGAAGTTCGAACAAAATTGATCAATCTCTTAGTAGTTATTTTTAACGCCATCACGTCAGTTCTTGATTTTTATCCTAATTCTTGCTTGTTGTCTTGTCTTCAAGTCATACCCGACCGATTTCTGATGCGGAGCTGCGCCCTCGTTTAAATTTACTCACTTGCTTCAATTCTTGATTTTGGGACAAGGTGAATATATTCATTAAGTCAATGGGCACCAGGTGCCGTAATACCTGTTTCTTTTGTGGAGAACTCTTTAGGGAAACACAGCTATGGTGTAAAGTTAACATCTATATTACAAACTGTAAATTAAGTCAATCCCAGTTTTTCGCAGCCACACATTGACGGTAATTGCCCATCACATTCCTGAAGTGCTTAAGCGCTTTCAGGAAAAGAAATGCACGGTATAGCTTCGTAATTTCCGTGCGATGCTTCAGTATTTGTATTGCTTGAAAACGAAAATAAAAACCAGTTGTGATTCGATAAATCGTGGTTCAATTAAAACTCCCATTGTTTGTGAAGTTATTCGATCGTTTCTGTAGAGTATTTTGTATTTTGTGAAATTTCAGGTTAAGTATTTACCACTACCATAAATAAATTAATAATGTAAGCCTAACTAGCATTATTATTTTTATTTTGTTTTAAATTTTTACTATTTCCCTCCCCCCCCCCCCAAAAAAAAAGAGAGGGGGGGATGATTTTAAAAAAGTCTTCAGATTTTGCCTATGGCCATACCGGCTCTTATTTATACCACTTCGACCACTGCTGTTCAAAGATAAGTACGCGCTATAAAAGCTTTATTGACTTCTTAAGTAGGTGCGACGATTTGCAGATGACCGGCCCTCCTTGCAAGAGTGCAGTAGGCGGGTCCCGTTCACGACGTGTGGGCAGAGCCAACAGCAAAGACGTCACCTATTAGGGGATGTCGGCTTTCGCTGAGCAGCCATTTTAGGAGATCGATGTGAATCTGTCAGTGAAAAATGGGGCGAATTAATGAGAGGTGAGCGAACACCATCAGCCACAAGGATAAAGTCCTCTGGGGCTTGGACCGACCTGATGTATGGCGGGCATTGCCAATTTAGTGTCTTAACCACTTCGGGTGTAATGGAACAACGCGATGACCGGCTACATGATACGTCACCTTGCGCTGTGAATAACGGATTCAAATTTCACTTCGCAACGTCAGCATGTGAGTAGTGGTAAAGTGCGATGTGAGGACATACCTAGCACCCTTGACCTTTGACATACTGTAAGTGACGTCATCTAAGATGGTGATGCCCATGCATACCGGAAGTGACGTCATCCAAGATGGCGGCACCCATGGATACTGGAAGTGACGTCATTAAAGATGGTGTACTTTTTCGTTTTCGTTAATCTGGACGAGGGTGGGAAAGTGCTTTTTGCTACATTTTTGCATCATTTTGCTACATCCTAGTGGTAAAGTGCGCGATATGAGGACCCCATGAAAACCGGAAGTGTGGCCATTTTTCAAGATGGCGCCCCCCCCCTCCATGGAATCCGGAAATGTGACCAATTTCCAAAACAGCTGCTCCCATGAAAACCGGAAATACCACCATTTTGAATGATGTCACTTCATGTCTCAACCGGAAGTGCGGTCATTTGCGAATGGGTCAGGCACTCGTGCAAATGCTTCATGGGTTTTATATTGTGAGAACTCTCAAGTGTACCGAAGCGTGAAAATGATGAAAAGAGCGATAAACGAAGTTGTGATAATCTTGCTCCTTTCCACACCACCCAGGAGGTAAAGCATTTTTTAACGCGGTTTCCCCAATAGGGATAATACACGTGGCTCATCATAATCTGGTCTCACGAGCTCGTCTTTTACTAACAGGTTTTTCTCCAATCTAGCCTGTCTTTGCTCCTTATTTTCTCGAGTTTGAGCTTTTCTTTTACTGGCGATCATTTTTTCCAATCTAGTTTTTCTCTGCATCTCTGTTTCCTGCATGCGGGATTTATACTATCCAGTGGCGTCTTTCTTTCTAATCTCCTTCTATCATGCCGTAAAATCCTCCAACTTTCTACAGCGGTTCTCCAATACGACAACCGTGTGGACGGCCTTCTCGTTCTCCTCGACTATTTTCACTTCAGTCAGTTTTGTGCGTTCTTTGCACTGGAGGAATAATTTTTCCTCCCCCTTCTCGTCGCTCATCACGTCCATGTCTGAGTCAAAATCGTCTGTGTACTCCTCCCTCCGCCGGTATTGTAGTGACCGATAACTAGAGTATCTTTGCCATTGTCCAATATACACCTCTTATCGTCGTACAGCGAGAGGAGGGATTTGTATATTTGAATAGTACTCAGCTCGTGGCTGATGCTGGAAATCTTGGCCCAGCTTCCCTTTTGTGGAGGTGTCATTGATTTTAGGGGGGTTTCGTAGTTGTCAAAATTAAAATGTTTCTTCACGAAATCTTTTTGTATACCCTTGGCCTTCTTGATTTCCAAATTTTTCAAAGGTTTCATGGAGTCTATTTTAGATCTGAGTTCGATGAACTCTAGGATGGGGATGCCGCCCATTTTGTCTTTCATTTTCCCCAACACTTGTTTATTCGTGCTGGAGAAGAGATGATGATTCGATGGATAGTTGCTCATTTTGAAACTGTCTTTGTCAGCAAGCATGTCTAGATAGGAGTCCTCTGTTTCTATCTCGTAGCAGAGGCTGTTGGTGTCGGTGAAAAGGAGGTTGGCACGGTTCCCGTACTTCGGTTGAATGTAGTCGTAGTGGAATTCGAACATGAACAGTTTGGAGAGTTCCAGCGTGCTATGCACAGCGTGCTACAAACACGGTGGTTCACTTCAGCAGGTTTTCGTTTAGGATCTTGAAGAATTAGGCGTGCGATTAGGAGGTGTACTTTAGTGCCATTTTCTTATCGGTGCACAGCTTCACGTAGAGATGACTTTGCTTATTCTCCAACGTTTTACCGAAAACTAAATTATTCAGTAGTTTGAAGTAGTCCTTGGCGAATGAAGCGGTCGCTTCTTGGCTTTTTGTGGTGTTGAACTCGATGTAAGTTTTCATCCACAGTCTTTGGTTGAAAGCTAGAACTTTTTGGATACGACCAAGTACTAGTTCGTGCCGGCGGTAGAATTTCAAGTTCCTATAGTGAAGGACGTAACTCTTCTTGTGCAGAATATTTGGGAAGAGTTTGATGTTGAAGAGGACTGATCTAGTGGTTTAAATTTTCAGCCAGCTTTAGAGAATGGGGGAAATCGGCTCCATTCCAATGTCGATCTTCTCCGGAGCTAGTTAATAATCAATGCGCGAGTCATGCAACTCTCTGGGATACTTGAGATCCACTTCCAGTACATATCCCACTTCTGTGTCATCCGGTACGGTGTCTACGTCCAAAGTTCTAATCTCCTTCCTGGTTAAGAAGCGGAACCTGTTGTAGGGGAGATGAGCGCACATGACGACACCATAGAGGTTGTTCATGTCCAAATCCACTATGTATAGGGAGGGTTTGCTGGGGACATAAAGACGCAGATATTTGTTATTGGCTTTCGAATGCCTCTTTCCAACAAACTAAACTCCACCTCTGGTGCCGGAAGATATGAAATTAAGCTTCCCCTCGTGAGTGAATAGCTCAGCTCTGGCTCCTGCATCCTAAGAAGAGATGTCCAGCTGAATCCTGGAGTACACATGCAACAATAGGGATCCAGCTTGTTGTTTTTGAGGCACAATTTTCGAAAATCTTCAAAAACATCAGCGAGCAGGAAAACGTCGGTCATTTGGTATATCTCATGGTAAGTATGGAACACCTTCGATTTCATTGTCACGCAGAGGTTTAACTCTTGCACGTACTCGTCTCCCGCCAAAATCATGTCTTTCAATCGAGAGTAGAACGAAAGCCTTGATGGTAGATCTTCCTCATTGAGAACAGACATGTCGCTTATGTATTAGTACGGGTAAACACCATTCTGCGTTAACAGGTTCAGTGCATGTTCCAGTGCGGTGTTCTCCATAAACCAGGTAGATTTCAATCCAGAGTCTAAAGCTGCCTCGAGGATGGGGAAACCATTATTGTCGTTTCTGTGGTTCTTTACTAGACTATCCAAAGAAGCGTTTAGAAATTGACAAAACGAAGATTGATCTTGCTGATGTGCTCTTTAATTGTTATGGTCTGAAACCTCTCGACATTGTGAGCGATAACATCTACTTTTCCTAGAAAGTTCTGCACTGCGGAGGTGCATATCGTACCCTTCCAGACCATGCAACACAACGGGAATGGTTTTTTGTTCTGTATTTCCCGTTGATGTGGCAGTGATCCCCCACCTTATTGTCGATGATCTGTACTTTAGATTCCCCGTCAATATTTGATTTCTCAACGCATTTCTTGAAGGCTTCCCTACAATAATGACAAATGCTGGCATTCTTCGGATGGGCTGAGTTCAAAGAGTTTTGTATTTTTTAGCAGGCTTGCGTAACATCGAGCTTCTTCTTCCACACATTTATAAAACATGCCGACAGTGTCTTCTCCCAAGTAATACTTGTGATGTATAATCTTCCCAATAGAACGTAGCCGAAACTACAAGCAAGGTGTTGACTAATTTGGGTTGTTGAACTGGTCAAAGCGTCGGGTTGAGTGATTTAGGTGGGACGAAGGAGGCATTCAAAATTGGCGCATATGATGTGGGGGAAGGGGTTTTGACAGTTAAAGTGCTTGAATACGAGAGAGTTTTCTCCGGGCTTCTTGAATCTAAGAGGATGTACGAGGTTAATTTTGATGCATTCTTCCTATGATCCATCAGCATCCATTCACTTCCAAAACCGGCGAAACAGTTCCTGCAATAAAATTTGGCATGGGAACCCAAACCTTGATATCGCAGGAAAGCAGCTAAATCTGTAATGGTGCAATAATGGGTGTTTAGGGTTTCCAAATCATCCTCGTCTTCGTACAGATGTAGAAGGTCGTCCAAATTTTTAGAGTCTCGAAGTGAGTGTAACTCCTCATCGTGGCTATAACCGATGATAATAGCATTGATCGAAAGATCATTCACTTTTTCAAACTTGTCAATTTTGGCAATGTTAGTAGGGTAACATAGCATGGAAGTATCGAGCATATCCTCAAATTCGCGGTAATCTTCCGGTGTCGGTGCTGTTCAACTGCAGAGCTGCGGCCAGTACAAAAAACAGAAAACATTTCTGATCTTCTAAATTTTGAATGTTCACCATCGCCTTATTCTTGCCAGCGAGCGCCTCTGGAAGAGGGATGTACGAAGATGCTCGTAATGGTTTATGCTTCGACACTCTGATTATTAGGGTATGGATGTGAGATATAACACAGCCACTGTGCCATTCGGTGAAAGCATCAATGGATCCTTGGATTTTTGCAAATGCCTCGTCCAACAGAGCGGGAATGTCGTTACGATTATGTATTTCTGAATATCTCAACCAGAATCCTACTTAAATGAATGCCTCGTCCCTAGTAAATTCAATACCCAAGCTGATCTGGATTCAGTTTACCAACTGGTGTAAACAAACTTCTAACATCGCTTGTAGTGCCATGAGTATAGATAGCAGAACTTGAAGTGGATCGCTGAAGACGCATTCACCCACTAGAGGCATCTCGTGTTGCCGGTGACCCAATCCTTTATCTAGAGATAGGGGTGGTAGACTCTTGAGAGTGCCGGGTAGCTGGTCATGGAATCAAGTACATTCTTCCACATTAAACGAGTAATGGAACAGTAGGTGGTTCCACAGCTCAGCTTGCGAGGAGAAAATCCCCCAGCTGTAAACGCACGTGAAAGTTGTCTTTTTCACTGTGAAATTAAAATAAAAGTTTATCCTTTTATAATATTGAGGAAGAAGAAAAAAGGAGCCGTTTAAAAATAATAATATTGTTGATTGCCTTGAAAAGTTTTACGTGAAAAAAAATGAAAAGACATCATTTATTTAAGACTGCTAATATTATCCATCCAGCTGTTATACTTGGTGTCATACCCCTTCCATTTAATAAAGTATTGCATTTTTTCATCTTTTCCTTTCTTCTTACGTAATACTTTTTCTACTAAAAATAAATTGGAAACTAGGGTTTTTTGAAGTCCTGGTTCGTAAAAACCTCCTAGCACCAGTTCACCCGACTCGTCTTTTAGAAGATAAGTAACTGGTTGTTTTTTGTTTTTTTTTTTTGTACTTTACGGATCGTGAAAACTTTGTTAGTAAAATTTTGCAAATACCCCTTATCGAAAATTCTCTTAACTTTAGAAATCCTGACTTTATTTCCTATGGCAAATTTGGGTTTCTTCATCAACCGTTTAGTACTAGTTCATCTCAACAGAGGTTCGTGACCTTTGGTTACTCTCCTAGGTTTCAGTTTTATGGTGGAATGAATCGTGTTGTTGCTCTTGGAAACTTAACTTGTCGATAATGCTTACCCACTTATAATTACCCCATCTAGGGAGCCTGTTCCACATTTCAGAGTTCTGTTCAGAGTTCATTTCAGAGTTCAGGTTTCAGAGTTCTGTTGTAACGTTCTACCACGCTCGCTTTCTTCTTGGAATACATAGAGAACATGTTAATGTTATGATGCCTAAGTAGGGTTTTGAAGTTTTTATCGTAGAACTTACCACCTTGATCTACTTGCAAATTTTTAGGGGGTGTCGCTCCTGGAAAATGACAGGTGCGCTCACAAGTCCAAAAGAAAGCTTTTGGTATTGAAATAAGCCCCGGGGCCATAGCTGCGGGGGGGGGGGGGGCTACCCCTCCCCCCACCCCCAGTCACTAGCAGAGGGAGCAGCAAAATCGTTTACCTAATTTTTCATAAAAAGAAATAATAATTCAAATTTCAACAGACCATGTATTACTTTTAAAATCAAAGCTGAACTTAATTTCAAAAATTAAAATTATTTTGAAAAAAAAATGTTAAAAACCACTGACTGGTCTGAATAAATTGTAGCTTATTTTACAATCATATAATAAGCTACGATATAATCAGAACAGTCAGTGGTTTAAACTCTTCCCGAGCTCTTCCACCGTTATTGGGTAGTTTCCTGCATTACAAAGAGCATCAGTCGTCAACACCATGGCTGATTGATCAGGGGCCAACCCAAGGTGTCTGGATGAAGGTCATCACCTTGGGTCATCACTACCTCATGCCCAGTTGAAAAAGCGTGATTTCATATATCCCTTGACCGTGCCACAGTGAGGTTGTATGTAATAATGAAAAGAAAGCATGAATCTGGCACCCTAAACCAAGCCAAAAAAAAGGATGCAGTGATGGCACCAGGCGTGGGCCAGGGTTGGCCATGACCCCCCACCCCACCCCCCAGATATTTCACAGCCCCCCTGCCGCCCCCCCCGACCACCAGAAAATAAAAAACTGAGTTTTTTTATTACATACTAATATTTCAATAATATTACATACTTTGCAGTATATGTGTAGCATACTTTATTTTGTGTGTTTATGGGGCGTATTTTACAAAAAAAATAGGCTGCATTAAAGCTTAGATTAAGTTAAGTTTGAATTAAACGGAATAAAAGTCGTTTTATTCCATTTAACTCAATCTGAATTTAATGTAAGCTTCAATGTAGCCCATTTCTTTTGTAAAATGTGCCCCATAAACACACAATACTGGAAAGTATAGGTAATATTAATATAATTTTTTTTATGTGTAATGAAATAAAAAAAATAAAAACTCATTATTTTCCTTGGCCCACTCTGTTTCCAGATGTGCCCTCTGTCAGCCCCCCCCCCCCCCCCCCC
>JAHWFP010021494.1:199592-216296 GCA_023313725.1 Lithobius niger | reverse complement strand
ATCCCAGTTTGCTAGATGTTCCCGAGACAGTGTTGCCGAATGGATATTGACGAAATGGAATGTTTGCTTCGCTTCTTTCCATGGGGCAAAAAGGGTAAGAGTTTGAGTTGGTATCTCCGTAAGTACAGCACGAATCTTGATCGGACGTTTTGGCAAATATTGCCTGTCAGTACATCATACCTCCTTGTCGTAGTCGTAGAGTTTGTTACCACAGCAGCCAGTGTTAGGCGTCTGTGGCATGGTTGTCCCGCAACACGTCATGGTGTTATAGTCGTATGTTTCTAGCCTGCAACAAGCGAGTTCTCCCTCCTGACTGTGTAGGATTTGTAGGACTCCAAAGTGCCAGTTTTGGAATATTTCTCGCAGCAAAGCTGTTTGGTGGAGTCATAAGTTTTAGCCCCTCCACAACAGTTATCGACGTAAAAATCAATAGGATTGTTACCGCAGCATTGGTGAGTTCTACTTGTGACGTTGGGGAAAAGCACGGCATTGCAACACAGAGATTTTTGGGAGTTGTAAGAGGACTTACCACGACATTCGTAATCATCCTTGTTGGATTTAGCAACAACTGTCTGCGTTTCGTAGCAACATGTCTGCTTCTTATCATCGAATGGAATCAATCCGCAACAAGATGTTTGGCTAGGATCGGTCGTTTCTACCAGAGTATTTTTTATCTTTTTTATCGTCGTTACAAACTTGTTTATCAGCGTGGAAGATCTCATTTACGCAACATTGCAAGTTTTTGCCATTCTTTGCCTTCGAACTCTTTGTTATCGCAACCAACGTGAGTGGACTCGTTAAATGATGTGTCTCCACAGCAAGCCGTATCCTTGTTATTGTAGAGTGTGGTACCACAGCAGAGTGTTTTGTCGCCGTCACTTGGCGCAATTGTGTAAGTAGTTTTTTTTTTCATTTTCGTAGTTGATGCAGCAAACCTGTTAAAACAACAACAACAACAAACAAGGGGCTACAGCGACTATCTAATCGCATTGGTCTTCTGTAAAGTTCCTCCACTTCCAATGTTGAGGCGCACACCTCTATCATGCACTACAACAGCTATCTCTATTATATAATCTAAAAACAGTAACCATCAGAATTGCCCGTTGCAAATGTGTTAGCTTTTAAGCTTATTTTACGTTTTAGGCATAATTGTCAGCGTTCAGGCCTAATTTACAACTTTAATTTCGTAAGTAGCAACTAACGGAGATTTGGATTGGATACAGTAAGCCTATTCATTTTTGCAACACGGTATGCCTCCGCGCACACAATTGCAGTGTTACAACGTAATGCGCAACGTAGCCTAATATAGATCAGTGGTAGTAGGGAAGGGACAGGAGAAACGCTGCAGCAGCGACTCGTAGCAACTATTGACGTTGCCATGGTAACGTGATTTTAGATCTAATTTTCATTTTTTAGGCCTAATTTTTTTAACGGCAGTTTTAGTTTCTTAAGTAGCAGATAGGCCTAATGGAGAATTTGGTTCGATCGTAAGCCTATTCATTCATGCAACAATGCGACAAGACTCTTTTAAACGAAGCTAAAATGTTTTTGTTTTTACGTCTGCGTTAACACAAATCTTTAGGATTTCAATTCGACGATGAAATGTTATTATTTAATTTAGTTACGTCGAAGAAGTCTATTAGCTATAAGGAGGCAACGATGTTTTAATTTGCCATGTTGTTAACTAACTTTTGACACTGAATCGAACGTTGTAAACAGTGGTCGTCAATTTCTTGTACCGATCCGAAGTTGAAGAAAAGCGACGGGTGGACGGACGGACTGACAAAGTCGCTGCAATAGTCTCCACGGCCGGTACGGCTGCACAGAAGACTAACAAACAATGTTAGTGTTGGAAATAATTTACAATTTTTAGAGCGACTGTTTAGTTGAAGGCTTATCAAATTACCGACAATCATGCTACTGACCGTTTAGTGAACACTGTCTCCGTTAACCGACCATTTTACTGAGAAACTGATTTTATCGTTACGCATGTTACTGATAAGTTTATTATACGAATGATATGGCGTATTAGCTGCGAAACATTGTTTTCAATAAAGAAAGCCAGCAGCTATCAACCATTATAGTAGGTTACTGATGAGTTTAGTATAAGATTTGTTTATTTAAACGACATTTAGGCCGCCCGCGCTCTGAGCGACTTGGCCACGCAGCCAGGTCACTGCAGCCAATGAGAATGCTTACCGTTTATGTAAACAAACGCACTAATAATTTTCATTGGTTACAGTAATCTGGCCGCGTGGCCAAGTCGCTCAGTGCGCGGGCGGCCTTATAAGCAAACATTTTTTATTAGTTAAAATAGCGGAAAATTCTTGAAATGTCACAGGTTAGTCAAACAATAACTGCAAAAGTTAAAAAGAGAAAAACCAACAGATGGTGTTACAATTGTTACAGATACCAAGCACAAATTGGGAAGAGGAGGGCCTTGTGGTGCCTCGTTCTCATGTTGATTGTGGCATGTCAAAGATCCTGGGTTTTCCGCTTGGATTTCTTCAGCTACAGTGTCCTCCCATCGTCATGGGGAAGATAACCCAGCATTGCTTAGTGTTACCTAAAAACAAACAAAAACAACATGTATTGCGACAATACGCTGCTAAGGAGCAAACTTCCAACTTTGCATTAGCATTGAGGGTACCAACACTGATTTAAGTTGCGGTTCCTAATCTTCGACTTTTAGGTGTGTCCGTGTGACTCCAATATTGGGTCGTGTGTCAACCCAAAATTAATAAAGCCTCGTCTGTATTCATACTCGGCCATATATCAAACAGGATCAACGACTGAATCCATCAGGCATTTTTCTATACTTTAGACTGGATTCACTAGAAACGACATTTTAAAAATGCACTTTGAAAAATGCTTGAAATACCGTACAAGATCGAGGTAAAGTTGTTCGGACAAACAATGTGATTCACGCCTATTTCCGCTGAACCTCTTCTTCCGGTTCTCCCTTTGGGGTGAAAGTGGACGTGACCCACCCTACTGTGGACGTGCGTGTGGAAAACTGATGCATTAATAAACTTGTAAGCAAACGTAAGTGGTTACTAATTCTTTTGTATCAACAGACGAATTTTAGAGAATCCCATGACAGCCATGGCGTGTGGTATAAAACCCCATCTCCCAGGCACCATTGCTGGAAATTTTGGGCTTACTTCCCACTTGGCAATCTATCGATGTTGAGATTTAAAAGAGGAAGTTGGTCATCGGCCATTCCTGAACGAAGTCGAGTTCTTTCTATATAGTTTCGGAAAAGTACCTTCGCTTCACTCAGGGGAAAGGAAAAATACATCTTCAAAAGGATAAACAATATTGAAAAATAGCATTTAGTGAAAATAAGCACGGGCCAGACAAAAGTGCTTCGGGGGTGGCATCTGGCCCCCAGCCCGTAGATTGGAGATCCCTGATGTACGTAGAGTAACGGACATTTTCTCACGTGACTTTGACCAACCAAGAAGTGAAAAATGGGCAAACGGCTGTTAACAAATTTTGGGATGTTGACAGTCTTTCTACGATCTGGTGCCGACAGGACATAATTATAGTGTCCACGGCCTATCTTGAGTTCGCCACAGAACGAATACAGATAATCGATTGTACGTTTTTGGTATTAGAGTGCCTTGTTGATATCCAACTTGGTAACAAAAACAGTGGCGGCCAGCGATTAAAGCCGCCTCCTCCAGGACGACGTAGCCGCTCAAAAAATACTGCAGGACTCAAGATACGCCGCGCAGACAATATGCAGTTTCATTTGCTGCACGAGAGTATGGGGAATGTTCGTTGTGTTAATCGCAGGAGCATATATTTGCAGTTATTAAATCTTGTAATTCGGGCAAACATATAGAATATGGAAATATTTTTGGATTATCTTAGAAAACGTTTTTTTCCTTTTTAAATCTGTACTAGAAGGCATCCAGAAAGACCGCCTTATTAGTAGAAGGTTAGGTTTTACCGGCACAGCAGGCAAACGCTGTGATGTTCAATGCCGTCTGTTCATGACAGCGTCGCCGTTTAATGGAAGACGTGGGGTGACACGTTTAACGATTTGCGGAAACGGTAGATCACGGGTTAGCACAACGTGTGCCGCAAGAGGAAATAATGATGCTCAGTTATGACTTTATAACCGTTCACTTGTTGCTGTCAGTCAGACGGTTTGTGTTAGTCCAGTAGTTTTCAGGTAAGCGTTTGTACAGTTAGGTTACATTCAGGTATAGTAGAGAGCGAAAAGGGAAATGTTCGGATTGCGTCCTTTTCAACTGCTAAGGGTTAACTAGGGATAACGAAGCAATATTTGCTAAGAAATTCGCAGGATCTTTTAAGTAAAATAGAATTGGTAGCTTAACAAAGGTATTATCTAGTTAAACTTTCAGAAATATATACGAAGACGCCCCTAACATAATTAGTATACAACATCCGATTTGAAACAGTTTGAGTCCAGCAGGAAGTCTAACGCGGACTTAACAGTGCAGTACTATTACGATATCAGAGCCTTACAGGAAGAACTTGTTTGTGTTTCTTTTCTGTTTTCAACTCGGATCAGTAAAACCTTAACGTGAACGTTAAATGTACGAGTTTTTCTTTAGTCATTTTGTCAGTTTTACCAAAATTCTTCCAAAAAAGAGTGCTGGATTGAGGTGGTAAGTCCCTTTCGCCCTTCTGGAGTTCCTAGTTAAGGTCTTTAAAGTGTGGGTAGAGTTGGTTTTCAGACTTGCACTTTAGTGCCACGTTTCGACTCTGCGAACGCAGCCATGCAAGTATGAGATACAAGGAAAAAATAGTAGGGGGGGGGGGACGGCAGGGGGACGGGTGGAATGAACAACGACAGCGCCTAGTATGTTGTGGTGAGAAGAAAGTTAACTAAAGGCCGGACTCTAGGCACGGTGTCAAGGTCAAGTGTGGAAGGGGATGTTGTGGGTTTTTTCTTATGGTTGTGCCATGAGACCGGGCATGGTGCTCAAATCCACCGGACAAGGTGTTCGTGGTCAAGTTTGGAAGCAGCTTTAGTTCAACAAACCAGATGTTTAGATAAACATGCTTCACGCTGTTTTATTCAGAAGTGCCTGAGAGTATTGTTGTGCTTTAACAAACGTATTGTGTAGGTAAATTGTCCTTCTCATCGTCGTGGGGCAGATAACCCAGTTTGGGTTCGATCTTCCTAAAAAAAAAAAAAGATACTGTAAACTTTAGATCCACTTGAAAGAATTCATACCTTAACAAACGCAATATTTAGTTAAACATTTGCACTGTTATTTTTAGAAGGACCAGAGAGAATTATTAGTTTCCTAAACGTGTTATTTGCGGATTTATTCGTACTGTTAAATTCGGAAGACTCCGATAGGATTTCTAATCTTCTTACAAACGTATTATTTATCTGAACATTCGCAATATTACATTCAGAATTCGGGACATAATTCGTAGTTAAAAAAAACGTATTTTTCAAGTAAACAACTGCACTGTCATATTCAATGAAAGGTTAAAGTTAGCCAAACGCACAGTTGGTGCTAAATCGCACACCTGGATGCTATTTAAAATATTTGCATCATCTTCATCAGACTCTATCCTGCCATGAATCCTTCTTTTAAATCTGCGAAACTGATTTAATGACATAAATCCGTGATACGATGTGATTTAAGTGATCGTCGGAAGAAGATACAGGAAATATTTTAAATATCATGTCAATGTTGCATGTTTTAGTACCAGCTGTGCGTCGAGTTATCTATTATCCGTCACATTAATAAATTAACACTAATATTTCCTTCTTGTGGAAATCAAAATTTCGCGTTTATAACATTTTTTGTTTTTTTTTTGTTTCATATTTCAGACAAACGCAACTGAATCTGAAACCATGCATATCTACACCTTTGTATTGGTGTTAATAGTTATCTGTTATTCAGAAACAGGAAGAGAGAAGAAATCACTGCGATCTGAACGAATGATCCCACCCTACAGGCCTCTTCTATGGATGAGTAAGCATTAATAATTACGTAGAAACCTATATAATGATTACAGTAAGATGATTTAAACTTGTAAGTTGTAACGTCTTTTTAAATACTGTTAAAAACCAAAAAGAAAATCTCATGAGCAGCTTATATTATACAAGGGCTTGTCTCAACAAACCCTCTACCTGGTGGAGAAATGTATTCGAACCACGGTAAATGCATGGCATTTTTTTTCAAATATTCAGAGTAAATTCTTTTATTTAGTTATCAAGGAGCACACGACAGTACCTGTAACTCCAATTCTTGTACTATTTGTCGAAATTGTGCTCGTAATTCTCACTGCTAATTTCGAGGTTCGTTTCAAGGTTTTGTGAGGACCACTCAGTTTCTACTGACGCCATTGATCAAGTGACCAAAACTCTTGCCTAGCCCTACTTTCCACAATTTTTTTCCTTTCACACAAGCCTCAAATCGAGCGTCACACATCGGAAACAGATTCTTAACAGACATGAAAAAAAATAAAAATTAATACTAGAACGCTGTATTGATAAAATTCGAGGTTCGATTCACCTTTTAGAATCGTACACAGGCCTATGTCGGTTTTTAAAAATCAAGAATATCAGCTGATTGTCTACTTTCAACGTTGTTTTGTTTTAATTTGGTGACTTACATGGCATACACAAAGCCACAACTGTGCTGGCTACATGTATGGAAAAACAAAAAAATTCAAAATAACTCTTGTGTCAAATTTGAGGTTTCTGTTGACCTTTTAAAATGACTCACAACCATATTTTGGGCTCGTTCGTATTAAGCTGGGCTTTAGGAGGGAAGGAAAGAAAGCTGGCGCACTTGTCACTAACTCCACCTGTCGGAAAGAAAGAAATTGTTGGGGTTGTCTGGCAATTTATACAATGTTAAGGAAAAAATTCGACATTTTCATTTTATGTACTGTTTCTTGTTGTTTCTAAACATTATAAACATTGAAACACAAGATTGCAAAAGTGAAACAATTATTACAATTTCATTTTGCCATATTCTGTCGAAACATGGACTTTAAATTAAAAACACTTTTGCCGTACTAGAAAATGTTTCTTAGACATTTTTAGCTGAAAAACACTACAAGCGTCTAGAACACTAATTAAAAAAAAAACCACTGAAAAACACAAATAGCGCGGGATGAGAAGAAAGATTAAAAAAACTAAGCGTGTTGCAGACCTGAAATGTGTTTAAAATGAAACACTTACATTTAATTTGCGGCAATTCCGTTTAAAACAAACTTGGCGACAAAAGTATTTATAATAAAACAGTAATGTTTTTATTTATAAAACAAATGTTTTTGAAAGTTTGTGAAAGAGTATGAATCATGTGCTGTTTTAGGAAAGCAAGCCGATGATTTATTTAAACCACTTCTGTTACTATATAGTGTTGTAAGCAAATATTTGTAGTTGTTACATGAGAGTCTGCGGCCTTCAAGTGCTGGAAACACCGGTTCTCGTCAGATCCCCAAAGTTAAGCAGCATTGGGCTGGATTGATACTTGGGTGGGTGACCGCCTGGGAATCTGGCTGTTGCAGACATAGGGCCTTAGGGCTTCGGGCAGATGACCATGAGTGGTTAACGCTCGTTAAACCCTTTGAAACCTTTGTAAGAGTTTTGTTTTAAACGCATTCACTTGTGATGCACTTTGGCTTTTGATCGCTTTTGTAATGTGCCTGTACTATTCGTATTTTGTTTTCACCTAGAGCTCGAACCAATGAACCGATTTTCAACTTTTATAGCTTAAACGTTCTTTTGAACGTATTTTAATGTGACTAAAATATTCTTGTTGTTGTTATGTTTGTCGCGTAAATTTTGCTTTTGCCTAGAGATCAAACCAATGAACCGATTTTTGACTTTAATAGCTTAAAACGTAGGTATGATCATGCGTGTAGGATACAGTAAATATAGTTCCCCAATATTCAACGGAAAATCTGGTAGACGCCACATTTTTTAAAAACGGATTTTTAGTTAGGGATTGACTAAAGGTAAGTTAATAGAACTTTGTGGCCGTACTTGATGTGGTAGATCGAGAAAAATGGCGCTGGGAGGAATGTCCCTTTAAGACGCATCCGGAACACCGCAACACCGTTTCTGCTCGAACAAAAGAATGTCATTTTGAACAGATTGCACTGTGTTTTCAAATTAAAGCTTGTTATATTCATTTATTTTCCGATATAGCGTGATAAAGCTTCCGTCAGACTGAGTGCAGAACTCGTATCCGTTTGATAATAATTCAGGGTCGTCAATGTCACAAGACGGATATAAACAGGCAGTACACCACACGTGTTGTGTCACCATAAATACTCGTGCGCACAATTAATACCTTTACTCAAGGTCGTTCGTAGGGTTGCTATACTAAAAAAAATATAAAACAATCAGATCATCAATGATGCCGTTCCATCAGGTTAGGCCACTCAAAATTAATTAAGTGGTTCTCAGGAGTGATAGTAAAATAAATTGAGCTTGAGCGGGCGTTGTTTTTTTACGTTTTATTCGTGATTTTTCAGATGCGGGCGATGGCTTCTTTTTTTTCTACCAAACTAAACGAAATCAGTAGCTTATATTTCGTTGTCGAGTACGATATCTGTGTTTTAATTACAAGGTGATCGTGCAAAAGTTTCACATTTGATAAAATTATTCTTTAGATCCAGGTTTTTAGTTGTAATATGCCTCTGAATGATCATTGGATTCGTTGCTAGGCGATCACGTGAATGGAGCAAAGAGCTCATGTGGTCATCGGTTCCAGGTGATGTTTGGTGAAAGTGCTGATGCGTTATTGCTACTTTTTTTTTTTTAGATAGTGTCATACAAAACGTTTCATGCGCTAAGAATAAACCCATGCGTTCGCTATTGAGAACCACTGAATTAATTTTTAGTGGCCTTATCCAAATGTGCTTACCGTAGAACGGGAGTTACTTTGATCGC
Source organism: Lithobius niger (assembly GCA_023313725.1). Classification (NCBI taxonomy): domain Eukaryota; kingdom Metazoa; phylum Arthropoda; class Chilopoda; order Lithobiomorpha; family Lithobiidae; genus Lithobius; species Lithobius niger. The sequence goes on along the minus strand of JAHWFP010021494.1, from coordinate 207,388 downwards.
CGGGGCTACTTCGTCATTGGTTGTTTCAAATAGTTGTTTGACCAATGACGTCATGATCGAAGTATCCCCCGCCGATCAAAGTGACCCCCCCGTTCTACGGTAATGAAAACGTCAAAAGACTGAAATCCGTTGAAACACATTGACTCTTACATTTGGCTGGTAATGAAAACGTCGAATCGTCTGCGTAATGAATACATCAAACGGGTTAATAAAATCCATTGCATCTGAACGTATAGTTTGTTGCATTAAGTTACCGTCCATTGATGTTATGAAAGCAGGGGGAGGGGGCACAGAGTGCGAGTTTCAAGCAAAGGAGTGGATACGGGGGTTTTGGCTACAATTTCTGACGTCACATCATCTTATTTACAAAGCAACACTGTTACGCTAAGTGTTATTTTTACTTTTGTTGTATACACAACAATAACACACAAAAAAAAATGTATTCCATTTGGAAAAGGGAGGGGAGGGGCACTAGTTCACTTACAGCCTTCCAGGGTGTTTACAGCCACAAATCAAGGGGACGTTCATAATTTAAAAACAAGATTTTCAAAATAACTTCCAGGCAAACCATAAAGCCTAGCCTTAAAACTCAATATCGAAGGGGCCATAGTCATTTCACGTGGAAAATCGTTTCCAAATCCTCCCAACTCAAAGAACAAAAGAATATAGTCTATAATTAAGCCTGGAAACAATTCCAAACAATTTGAAGTGGATGTGCCCTAAGAGGTCTTCCTTCGTTCACATGATCCGGTCCTGCATGGGTAAGGCCCCAAATGAGGTTATAAAAACACTTCAGATCAACTTTGATCCGACGCACGACGAAATTTCGATACCAAGCATTTCAAGTGTTTGCACGTTTGGAGTCCATCCATTCCAGGCAAGAATTTTCCACCAGTTAGCATCTGCGCAGTACTCACTTCAATTCGTCGACTAACCCCACATAAAGGGAGTACGATTTGAAACGACCTTACGTGAGGCCAGCATCGCCTTTGTTCTCACGAACACATCACCCAGCAACGTTTCTGCAGAATATTTTAAATTACATTTGGTTTGGTTAATCGCAGAGGAGCAGATATCTAATCACATTTTTCCTTGGTGGGAAATTTAAGAGGCTGTTGTAGGCCCATGCTATACTCAAAATCAACAAAATCTGCGTCACGGTTATTAATGCCATCAAAAGACCACCCATGAACACTTGATTTATTAAAAATAACTAACCATAATGGTTGATCAATCCTCATCCAGAAGGTTTTACAACAATGAAGCAGGTTTTTAAGTCGTAATCTACCTGTTGTTCAGAATCAAATGTACAGCCACGATTTGAGTGACTTCCATCATTATTATTAATACCAAAAACATACACGTCTCCACAACCAGTGGCTCGACCACACCTAAAAACCTTGTAACCTGGAGGAGTAACGAAAGTATTAGGAATGTTAGGAGACAACCACGTCTCGGCCACTCACAAACATAAGGTTTAATTTTATTTAAATGTTTGCAGAAGTAAAGGGTATTCACAAAAATATTTGCAACCACCATAAAAAGAGTGGTGTAGAACATTAACAGTTTGAAAGTTATAAATATTACCCTCGCTGACAAAAGGATGGTAGTCGAAGTTTGTGGCATAGATTTTTAGGTAGGTTTTACAAAATTTGTGACTCACTATGACAGGGGAGGAAGATGGTAAGAACAGGCAACATTTACTTGTCATAACTTGGGGAAAACCTCCAAATCCTGTTCCTACTTATTATTTTTTATACATTTACAGAAATCCTCAAAAACTTCGTGTTTTCTGTGCTCTTTCCAGGTTTAAAACGTTGTTGTGTGTTTTTCTGTGCTCTTTCTAAGTTTGAAATGCTGATGCGTTTTTTTTTGTGTGTGTGTGCTTTCTAAAGTTAAAACGCGAATATTGTGTTTTCTTCTCTGCTATTTTTATGTTTAAAAGCTCATGTTCCTTTTTTTTTTTTAATTACAAACGTATGTTCCTGATCATTTCGAGCAAACCCATTCTTTGCACTTAAAACTTTCACTAGGCACCTATATTTGTTTCAGTAGCATGTAATTTAACTTTGTTATTTACAAATTAACTCTTTCCGTAGATACGACAGCTGCCAGCTTGTACAATTCTGGGACAGAAAAATGCTGCTTGGGCTCAGTCCACCCCAACAAGAAACCAGCTTACAACAAATGCTGTGGTTCAGGGGTATTTGATAGCTCCAAAGAAATGTGTTGTAACGATGCTGTCGTTCCTTTCGTTAGCGGAGAAGCTTGTTGTGGACAAAAAACCATCAACACTGACACTGCCATCTGCTGCGAGGGGGAGGAAGCAAAGGTAGCCCCAGAAGCCGCTTCCTTCTCCCAGTGCTGCGGGAAAAAGGCTTACGACCCCCGAAGTCAGACATGCTGCAGCAACGGAGACGATCTCGTTATTGTGGAGGGTTATAATAAACAGTGTTGCGGAAACCAAGTATACGAAGCAGGGAAACAGGTAAATGAACAAAGTATCACGTAGTAACAGAACTATAAAAAAAGGCACGAATAAAACACCACTACTTTTTCCCCGGCGTAACAGACGCCGGTCTTGCTGATTCCCACTTATTCAACTCGGCTGTAATAGTCAGCATTATTGAAGCAATAGTGTTTGTTTCTAATTGTTAGAGCGCATATCCGTTCTCATTGTCGGCCGCTCGCCCTTTTCTTTGCTACCGTGGCAAGAATGAGCCCGCTCGCCCTTCTTGCTGATTGTTGAAGCGTCATTTGTTTAATCCTCCCTAACAATCCTGCATTAAGTCTGCTCCTAAGCGAAATATTTTATTTTGCCTCGCAGAGTTGATCCTATAGCTGCTTAATTACAGAGTAGAATGTAATTTATTCTGCACGTTACTCATACATCATAATTTACGTGATACGTTACAGGCACCAGCATCATAACGATTCTTTTTAAGTGGCAATGTAACTAAAAACCCTTATTTTATTATAAGTACAGACAAAGTCACGGAAAAAGTTTTCAAGCACAATTCCTCTAAAATCGACTAGCAAAGAGATTTCTTGTTTCGTAATCATCTGTTAACCGTTTTCCACTAAATAACTTCACAATGCTTTAATCGATTAGGCCGCTAAAAATTAAATAAGTGGTACTCAGGAGTGGTACTAGTTGATTGTGATTTTTCAGATGCGAGCGATGGCTTTTTTCTTTTACCAAACAAAACGGAATCCGTAGCTTACATTATGTTGTGGAGTACAATATCTATGTTTTAATGTCAGGATCGGTGGACAAATGTTGCATATTTGTTAAAAGTCATTTTTTTCGATTTAAGCTTTTTGTCGTAACATGCCTCTGAGCGGCCTTTAGATTCGTTTCGAGACGATTGTGTGAACGGAACGGAGAGCCGATGCGACTTAGCGTTTCCAGTAGGCTTTAATTGGGTGTCCGGGTAAATTAGGCATTTCCGGTGTTCCCTGTGCCCGGTGTTCCCTGTGCCCGGTGTTCCCTGTGCCCGGTGTTCCCTGTGCCCGGTGTTCGAGTTTCATACGGTTCTCAAGTGTTATTGCGGTCTGGGGTTGTCACCCAGGTCGTTCTGTATTTTGTTTATCTGGAGGCAGTAGGTTAGGTTAGTCTAGGTTTAGTTAGTGAGCGCATGGATTTGGAGATCTTATTGGCTCAATAGACAAATCGAATCGAATCGAGAGCCGATGCTGTCATCGGCTCCAGGGAAACGTTTGGTGGACGTGCCGATGCGTGTTCGGAATTTTTTTTTTTTTTTTAGATAAAGTCATAAACAACGTTTCATGCGCTACGAAAAAAAAACAACCTTGTACGCGTTCCTAATACCTCTTAATTAACCTTTAACGGCCTTAAGTTGAAAAAGTCTCGTCGAGACGATTATGACAGTCTGTTGAAACACCAGACTCGATCAAAAATTAAGAAAATCAAAGAAATTTTTCCAAAGTTTGTCAGAAACCCTTAAAAAAATTAACTGACATGGTGCTTTTTAGTGATGCGGTGGTCTGCAAACATAATTTTTCAACTTTCTTACGCCTAAGACAAAGATGTATGAAGTCACGAACGAATGAAGGGTCGATACCTGTACAGCTTCGCATGTCACTTTATATAAAAATCCAAATATTTTTACCACAAATTTACTGGTGTCCGTCATCAGAGGGGAACTAAAAAGGCAAAAATACACAAATTGCACCATTAACATAACAAAAAAACAAACTAAAAACTGTAAATACGGCACACTCCAACCAAATCCAACTCGCGCTTTGGCGGGAATTCAAAAGAAACAAAACAGGATGAAGGATGGAAAAACGAGAACAGAAAGCCAGCTGAGCTTGGATTTCGTACCAGCTAGTACTTGGCTGGAATGTGCACGCTTATTTACAGTTTTTAGTTGTTTTATTTTTATTTTTTTAAATTATAAATAATAATAAATAATAAAATTATTCTGCACCCAGTAGGGTCAAGGAGGACGGAAGGGTTACATACGTTACCAATAACACCGGTCCTAGTATGACGTTAATGGCTGCATCACAGATAGGGACGCTTAAGGTATAGGTGGACAAATCGGTTTTATTTAGCAATCCACGAAACACACCCAGCGAAGTAGCCGAAACAACAGCCTCGGGGAGGGAGTTCCAAGGCGTCACCACCCGATTTGCCAAAAAGTACTTGCGACAGTCTAGGTTACACTTAGTGCTTCTAAGTTTAAAAGAACGGCCCCGGGTAAAATTATTTTCACTGCGGTCGAAGAAAGGCAGGTCCAATGGCATCAGACCGTGAACGATCTGAAATTAAGAATCAGGTCCGCCTTTAGGCGCCTCAGCTCGAGTAGTTCCAAGCCGAGTAGCTGTAGGCGGCAGCCCGGCAAAAGCTTGCCCAACCCGTGCACAGACCGTGTAAAAGAACGCTGCATAGATTCCAACCTGTCGATGTCGTGTAGGAGATGTGGTGACCACACAGGGCACGCATACTCTAAAATTGGTTGCACGTAAACTTTGAAGGCCCATGCCATGGTTTGACGGTTAGAAGAACGAAAGAATCTTTTAATAATGGCAAGTCTACGAAACGCAGCCTTAACTACGTTTCCACAACGGATGGAAGATTTTTAATCGTGGTTAAAAAGGATACCTAGGCCGTGAATCTGATTAACAGAGTTATGTTGGGAACCACCCAGGTAGTATTGATGCAGTAAACTTTGCTTTCCGATGTTTAACGAGCAACATTTCGTATCGGCCAGCAGTGGCTGCTATCGTTCCGACCACTCAACAACAGAGGCAATTTGAGTGGAGAGAAAAATGGAATCCTCCTCTCAGTCAACTGTTCGGAACCGACTTTTAAGTCATCATCAAATTTATATTTTGGATTGTCTTGTATCAAACCACGATTTGTAAGATGGTTCAAGAAAATAAGGAAGAGCAGAGGACCGAGGACCGATCCCTGTGGAACCCCACTTATTGAAGCTCGAGGTGACGAAAGTGTCTGCTCGATTACAACCCGTTGAACACGGTCAGAGAGGAAGTCAACGATCCACGCAAAAAGTGGGCCACAAAAGCTGATATTAGCCAATTTGAACTCAAGCTTACTGTGCACAACAGACTCGAAAGCCTTTTGAAAATCGAAATAGATAACATCTGTGGGGATGCCTAGCCCAAGTGCAGCAGACCATTTATCTAATGCTAACAGCAATATTGCAGAGTTACAGAACGCTTAGGTACTCTTGCTACTTGTTTAGTGTTTGGCTGTTCAGTTCCACTCCAATAACATTTGAGGCAAAAATATTCAGGTTTTTATATAAATGACATGCGAAGTTGTACGTCTCGGCTCTTATTTATTGTTCATCAGATTTGCCTTCGCATCTGCCTGCAGCAATCTTTAAAATATTTCCAATTGAACTTCCAGTCCAGCTGAGGATTGGGAAGAATAAAAACTGCCTGGATGGTATGGTGTACAGGATGAATTATTTAATGTAAAGTTATAAAAAAAAATAAAGAATTCGGCAGCTGAGTATGTACGGCACCAATATCTAATAATTATATCCAAAAAGAAAGGGAAATTGCAGTGAGAAAGTTGATTTGTTTAAAAATGATCAAAATTATTTTCGGTACACCTGGCTGAAAAGTGAAAATATACGAGCATAAGAAAGCTATGCAACAACCATACCATAAGAAAATAAAAAAAAGGTACACCTGCCAGAAGAGAACGACAAAACCAGGCACAGGCAGGCGTCATTCGTCATTGCAATCAATCAGGGCCTTCGAAAACCCCAAGCCAAACTCAACCAAACTCATCCAGTCTGGAGCCAGAGCGGAGTTTGCTCATGGGCAGTCTGTGTGTTAACGGTACCAAACTGCCTCCAGTGAGTTTGGATTGGTAGTTATCGAAGGCGCCCATTGTCCGATCATTGTTTCTAGATAGTTCATCAAAGAGTTGCTTCCACTGTGCTATAATTTGGTACAAAATACTAGCTATTACATAGTTTTATTGTTTTCTTGAGATGTGGTAGTTACGTATGTACCTTTGTTTTGTATATACACTTGGATATTTTTTAATCATGGATAATGGTGTCCAGGTGTACTAACACTTTACATAACCACCTGTACATAACCACTTAGTGCCATCAGATAATAAATTTTTAAAAGAATATTTTCCTGTAATTAAAACACTTAAACTCGACTCTTTTGCCAGGCATATTGTAAAACCCACATAACGAATGCATCGCACCTTTGAAACACGTGACCCCAATTTGTATACACCTTGCCTTGTGACGTGGCACCCCAACGGAGGAGGTGGGTCGTTGCTTTTCGGCTGCCATTTCTGTCTCTTTTGAGGGGAGAAATTGGTGGTTTTTATCCGTTTTAAATGACTGTTTTATGCTTTTAATGTAGGATGACTTAGTGGATTTTGCCATGCTTTAATTTTATTGCTAACCTGATGACGAAAATTGATAATTTTCGAAACGTTGTTTGTATTTTTATGTAGCACTGCTTGGTTTGTCTTCACATAATCTGTTACCGTGCTTTTAACTCCTTTTATCAGAACTTATGTTACTGACTTTTTTCTAAAATGCTCGATAACATGGAAAACAGATTTCCTAGCCTCATCACGAAAAAGGATTTTCAACATCATGCATCCACCTCAGCACCACAAACATAATGTAACAAGTCTGTTGAGTCTGCATTCCTACAAAATGCCTTTTTGCACATTTTTTGTTCACTAAATCTTTTATCTTCAAATCTCTAGCCGTTAAGAAGTAATTTGTAGATCTTATTTTTTGATCTGATTTCCATCTGCGTGACTATACGTTAGAAAACTGCTTAGGAAACACTTACCTTAAAGAAACGCAGACCAACAACCCATCAACGAGAACGCGTTGTGCATTACTGCATTCGAACCTCAAATCAACTAGTTGCCGCTTCGTTTTTTCAAAGAAACGGGTTAAAAACCCTTAAAATTCATCAATAACGTGTCAACAAAAGGTCGCCAAGATGCGAGCCCCTTCTTAAAAAATATAAGCAAATTAAAAAATGAAGTGTTGGTTTGTTAGTAAACATTCACATTTTCCTTTTTTTTTTTAAATAAATGAAAATAAATAAAACCAATATACCCTGCGAATACGCAGGGATGAAATCGGGACGGCAGTGAGCCACTAACACCGATCCAGGATGGAGGTTAAAAAGAACGAAAAACTCGGACGGGTCGTTTAAGAAAAAATTGTAGATTTTCCTTGGACAGTCTACAACGAAACAAAGGCCAAAGAACGAGAAACTCGGACGGGCCGTTTAAGAAAAGATTG
>JAHWFP010021494.1:169608-190782 GCA_023313725.1 Lithobius niger | reverse complement strand
CGGCCAGTTGAGGATGTGGCCATAGCGACTAAGGCGCTATGCAAGTGATCTGGGGGCGAACTGGGTAGCCGGTTCGAATCCGGGTCATGCCACTCCGACGAAACGTAAGTGCATAAAGGTGACTTACTGAACTACGTTATTTCTAGTGTATGTTTTTCGCTGTTGGCTTGTTTCCGATTTTCCTTAGTATTATTTCCAGCGATTTGTATCTATTTATGTATCTATTTATATTCCACGTCAACTATAGCTTGAGTGGCCATTTTTCCAATATTTTAATTTCGTGTCGCTCCTTTGAGAGGAAGAACCATTCTCAACTTAGTCACCTCTTTACCAATTTTTGGTTTTGCTTTAATTTTGTTTTTAATTTTTTTTATCGCTCCTTTGTGAGGCCGAACCATTCTAAACGCGGTGGCCTCTTTACCAGATTTTGCTTTATTTTGACATTTGGTTTGGTTTAGTCAAGTGTAAAAGTGCGGTGATATGGGATCGCTGATCATTTTTAGCATGGTGAAAGTTAGGAACCGAGTGATAAACTACAGTAGTGTTGACATCTGATTCTGACCCTTTGTTAATCGGAAAGTTATACAGCCGCTATTGTGATCGATTTTGTTAGCACATTTAAAGAGAATTAGTAGTAAGACAGCTACTCGACTGACATGAAAACGTTTTCTCATTTTAACGCGTGCGCTATTCACTGCACAACCAGGAAAGCTTCTTGGCCTTAAGCTCCATTTGGGTAAAGACGCTCCATTATCAGTAGTAGTATGGAGGCCACAACACGTACAACAAAGGATAGCAGTTTTCGTCTAGAACAACTAACCAAGAAATGCGGATAATACCAACCAATAAATGATGGCTATGTTTGTTCTTCAATTATCGTTGTGCATATGAAATAGGACTAACCAGAAAATTACTGCACTTTAGGGGTATTGGCTCAGGATACGTATATAGACTATGAATTCGGTCATAAACCGTTCATATGCTCTATTGGAATACAGCCATGTTCGCTTTTGGTGCCGACACATTCGATCTAGTCCAGGTGGTCCCGGATATCACCCATACCCATTTGACGAACAGCCATTTCACAGACAAGGACATTTCACCGACAGCCTTTTCAATGAAACGGACGTTTCATGGGCAATCATTTCACTTGAAGAATCATTAAAACAAATTTTAATTTAATTATTTGTAAAATTTATTAAAATGTAGTCAGTTTCTCTTGATATAACGAACAATACTCATCACTTGTAACGACTGGTTGTGGGCTATGTCATGTAAAACCTCCTCTGCTATTTGCTCTCGGTCTTTATTTTTACGCTTCGTAAGTGAGAAGCCAGAGCTGCACACTATGCCCTCTGAAATGACTTGAACAGTGTTTTGTTCTTTCTGCACTACTTCTCTCATTGGAAAATCGCAATGTAGTGCGTAGAGCCTCATAGGAGCACGACATTGTATCTCGTTCTGTACATCGTCGCCGAGCGAAAACTGAGGAACGCGAATGGACAGCAAACGTACAGAGGTCCACGAAAAGACCGACGAAAGCTACCGGACGTCCGAGTCTTTGCGTAAAAACTGGGACCAAAACCCTACAAACCGCATAGAATTTTGAGAGGATTCTAATGAGTTAGTTTACTGAAAAAAAATAGTAATAATACTTAGTAACAATTCTCTTAAGACTTGAATAGAAGATGCAGAACAAAAGCGCCACACTCATATATTTTGTGGTGAAAAGATACCAGTTGGCTTAGTAGACAAAGAAAATAGAAAAAAACACTTAATTTTACGGTCTTTCTGGTGGCAGTCAGTGAAATGTCTTCCTGTGAAAGTGCTGTTGGTGAATGTCTTTTTCTGTGAAGCTGCTGTCGGTGAATGTTTTTGTCAGTGAAACTGCCGTCAGTGAATGTCTTTGTCTATGATACTGATGTCGGTGAATGTCTTTGTCTGTGAAACTGCTGTCAGTGAATGTCTTTGTCTGTGAAACGGCTGACGGGGACTGTCTTTGTCTGTGAAACGGCTGTCAGTCAGATGACCCAGATACGGTGCAGGATGTTAACTTTTTAGTAGCGTTATGGACGAACAGGCTCTGTTTTAAGTTTGCCGTAAAACTTTTATTACTTTGTATGTCTGGATTAAAAAGTACGCCTGGACCAAACAATCTCAAATGCATTTCTTTTGGTTTTGTATAGCCTGCAAGCGGGAAAAAAATGGTTATGTTTGTATGAATACGTAGGGTAGACGGTGAAGTGGGATACATTAAAAAAAATTGTGATGAAAAAAATTATACACTTTTGATTGCAGGCCAATCTTTTTCAACTACTTTGCTTTTGGCATTTTCCGGATACACTAACGGGAAGAGATTACTGACTACAAAAGCCGGAAGTGACTGTCTATCAGTTCTGAATGGACTGAAAGTCATTAGTCTGATATGGATTATGGTGGGCCATTCTTTTCAGACATTTCTCTACACGTCAGGTAAGAGCGCTTCTTCTGCGTCAAACATATAAGTATAAGTACTGTTTAACCCCCATTAAGTGGTTAGGAGAAGGAAGGGGCCTGGACCCACTTACACTAACCCTGTGCAAAGGAAACGTGGCGTCAAAACGGAAGTAAGGCATCAGAAAAGCTAAAGGTCCCTTCATGGAGCCTGGGAAAGCTGCTCAGGTCTTTTTACGAAGTTGCGAAGTTTCGCTGGGGTTAAGTGTCGTCTGAAAAGAGCCTCAGAGGTGCTCGTGACGGCCAAGTTGGAAAGTGAGTTCCAGGCTGGAACAACTTGCGCAGAAAAGTAGGCTCTACGACATTCCGATTTGAACTGCTGATGCATTAACTTAAAGGAATGACCACGTGTAGTTGTGACCGGGCAGGCCTCGAAAAAAAGAAGGTCAGCACCCAGCATGCCATGTAGAATATGGTATGTCACATACGGTAGAATACGGTATGTAACGTACTTCAGCCTGTTTTTCTTGTCGGAAGAAAAAGCATGTATTTTACATTTTTGGTGAAATTATCATTAAAAAAATTGGTAATATTTTAAGATTTTTAGTCTACAGCTGCAAGCCTTTTCACTAACATGTTCTAATTACATTGACTTTTTTCCTTTCCTCCCCCCCCCCTCATTTTATTACCTGATGTTTCCTCTTCTGACTTCCTTCCTTGTATTTTTTGACTAATTCCAACCCCTACCCACCGCCTTTGCTTTGTCTTGGTAGTTGTTTTACCTAAAATGTTTTATAAAGCAGATAATTTTAAAAATTGTGTATACCTTGAAAATTTTAGTCTACAGCTTTAAGCTTCGTTGTTTCACGTTAAGCTTAGTTTTTCTTTGTCTCTCACATAAGTTATGGTATAAACCAAACATAAGGAAGCACGTGTTGCTTGTAATTTGCTTTAGTACCACGGATTTTCTCGTTCCACCGGTTTTAAGGATTTTTTAATGGATCCTTGTCAGCCTTTTTTTTTGGCGGCAATCATTTTCAGGAACAGCTCAAGAGTAAGGAGTGGGTCAGTAGATGACCATTGAAGGCGCATGGTTAAGCCCTTGAAAGAACAGTCGTATTTTGAATTAAATGTAACCGTGCATCGGACGAAGAGCTGAAGCAAGTGAACTGGTCCACTGAAAAGCTCCCCCTCCATGGGCGTCAGTAAATTCGTCTTCATCGTTGAGACGTGTGGACAGAACCACTGTCGCTTAAAGGAAGAAGATATTCTCATTTTAACTTATTGCGCAATGTACGACAGACCGGGCGGGGTTTGTGGCTCAATAGCGCATCGACAGCTAGATCATTACCGCCAACCTGAGTCACAGTAGCAACTGCACCACACGTTACAGCAAGAATTTATAGGGTTTGGGAGGAGAATTTGTAACGCTAAAAAGTCCCTATTGAAACACGTTAGATTCGTCCCCATTAGTTCAGTCCGAGTTTTCAGATGGCGCCACGTGTTCTATCCGGTAATTTTTGCTCATTTTTCAGCCCAAATCTAAAGTCAACTAAATTACAACTAAGCTAGGCTAAATAATAATTAAATATTAGCTAGTTTCGATTAGTTTAGTTTAATTTTAAACCAAAAACTGAGTAGAAATTCCCACATAAAACACGTGACGCCCTCTATAAACTAAGACTGAACTAATGTGAATGTATCTAAGACGTTTCGGTATGGGTCTCAGTCACAAATTCTCCTCCCCAACCCTATAAATTCTTGGTTACAGAGATGTTAAATAAATCCCGTTTAGATCTTACCACACATCCACAGAAAAAACTTTTTTAGCTTGCGGCTGGTCAAAATTTTGGAATAGCTTGTTAGGAAATATTGTCCAGACTGGGTCTTTGGCTGACTTTGCGAGGCAGATCTGGGAATATTATCGTCAACGTATGTTAGATTGTAGTGCTTCATGCTTACCTCTGTATGTGCGAAAATGCCTTTCTCAAACCTATACGATTTTTTGCTTCCTTTTTAGCTTGGGGGTGTGTTAGCAGTCAAATTCGCCCTTCACCATCCTAGTGCATATGCACAATTTATTTATTATTATTATCGGTGCCTCCTGCAAAAATATTTAAAAAAATCCAGACAGGAGGACAGAATCATCGCCCAACTGACGCGCTAAGTCTTGTGGAAGATGGAAATGGCGACAAACGCCATCAAGCTTGCTTTAGCTTAAATTAGCAACTCGATTGTTGTGTGTGTCTCATTAGTCTGGTACATTTGATCAAAAAATATGGGTCAGCTTTGTGTTTACGTTCGAAAAGAGTGGTCTTCTTGCATACACTTTAACACGAATATAATCAAAGATTTTAAATTTAGCACTCACATTTCGTTGTAGTGGACCTTTCCTCACTTTCCCATGTTCGTTGATGAGGCTGCTCTTCCAGAGATCTACGTTCCGCTAGAAATCTACGTAATCTATGTTCTGCTGGAAATCCACGTGATCTACGTGCTGCAGACTGAAGTTTTTAAAACATTTAGAAATTTCCTGAATTAATTGGACAGATCTTCAGCCGATCTGACTAGATTACGTCGCTTCAATGAACAGTGGCATCACTCTTCAATCATTCAGGAATGGACATGCTGAAGCAATTTGCACGATCATTGCTCACCATCATGCATGCGTTGTCAAGGGCATTACTTACCAGCTTTTGGTTAAATATCGGCAGATAAATACGTGTATTTCTTAGTAGTTGAGTGGCCTGTTAAATTCTTTTAGCTTAGGGATGCTTTGAGTGACGACAATATCCATGAATTGTTGATTATGTTTACGTAAATAACCGCAGTGAAAACAACGGTGGTCCGCCACCTGTAGTCAGTGGATTCATTGAAAAAACCTTCTCAAAGAGCCTACGAGTTCCATGTTTCAGCATTGACGTCACGATAGGGATCGGAGAAATAATCGTGGATTTAGGAACAACTTTGATGAACTATGGCGAGCTTACCTTCTTTTAGCTTAGTAGGGATGCTTTGTTTCACGACTATATCCACGAATTGTTGATTATGTTTACATAAATAACTGCAGTGAAAATAACGGTGGCACCCCATCTGCAGTCAGTGGATTCAACCAAAAAAATCACCTCATAGAGCCAATGAGTTCCCTGCTTCAGCATTGACGTCACGATAGGGATCGGAGAAATAATCGCGCATTTAGAAACAACTTGATGAGGTATGGCGAGCTTGTTACTGTATTTTAGGTTAGTAGAGATGGTTTGTCTGACGAAAATATCCATTAATTGTTGATTATGTTTACATAAATAACTGCAGTAAAAAATTGGTGACCCGCCATCTGCAGTCGGTGGATTCAATAAGAAAATCACCTCGAAGAGCCGATGAGTTCCATGTTTCAGCATTGACGTCACGATAGGGTTTGGAGAAATAATCGAGCATTCAGGAACAACATTGACGAGCTGTGGCGAGAAGGCTGAGCTGTCACTGTTGATGAGACAGCAAGTATTTCACCCGGATACTTGCTGACGCCTAGTCACTTTGCCAACCAGAGGGGATTAGTGTACCGTGTTCCTTGCCAAGAATGTGATTACATCTACATCGGGGAAACCAGAAGAACCCTCCTTCAACGCATCAAAGAGCACGAAACTGCTACCATTAAGGAAGATCGTCAGAATGGAATCGCTCAACACCATCTGAGAACACAACACCCCATTGCCTGGGACAAGGTTTCCATTCTGATGAATTCCAACACTCACAACGATGCACATTTGAAGGACCTTGAGTCTTTGGCGATTAGGCGATTCACGACACTTAAACATCCATTAATGAACATCACGGAACTGACGTACGAAGGCATTGACAGATTGGTGGCACCTACGCTGGCTGCCAAGCTTGACGCTAAGTGGGCTATCCAGATGGCAAATGAAGATCAGTGATGCATCCCTCCACGCGCGTGTTTTTTGAAATCTGGAATTCGCGAACTTTAGACATGTTGTTTTCGGACGTTTTTTGTGTTGTTGACATTTTTCTGAAGAAGGTGAACGGGTGTTGACTTCACCGGAAATTCGAAGGAACTTTGTTGTGTTTCTGCCAGGTGGTTGTGTCTGTTTTCCTGTTGTTAAGGCTGAGCTGTTTCGCTGCTTGGCAAATTTAGGAATACGCTCTTTGTCTTTAATGCGATGAACGTATTTATTTTGTGTTTGTAGCGTTTTAGCATTCTTCAATAATGTACACAAGAACAAACACACTGAAGAATGTTGAGATGCTGAAAAGTTGATCTTTCTCCCAGCACAGATTAAATCTTAGAATACAGCTAATAGGAAAGCAAAACAGATACCTTTTTCCTCAAAAGGGATTCAATATTGCCACGATTCAATATGTCGCCCTGTCAGCTAGCCCTATTATTTAACCATAGTGAATTGGGAGCCTCTGTATGTCGCACAACTGTATGTAATATTTTTTTATATTTCTCGTTCCGCAGACAATGTGCTATCATTCTTCAACCAATCAACGTCAGTCTACATAACACTACTCCGCCAAGCACTGTATGCTGTTGAGACCTTCTTCTTTATAAGGTACGTAGAATAAAACTGCAGCAAAACACCTGAATATCAACCAAGGCACATAAATCAACAAAGCAGGTGAAGCCGGTATCCCACAAAGGTTTTATTTTAAAACCGCTGAAGAACAAAAGAGTTCTTTAAGAGTTACGGAGATACGACGTGACAACGTAAATCAGTTGGAATTAGATACATTTGCTTGAAAACCCGATTTATTTTGTGGGCAGTAGAAACAAGATTCTTAGCGCGATTTAATGATTTTTTAATATTATTAGTTGCTTTTCTAGTCATCGATTCAGAGGAAGTAGGTAAGACAGGGCCATTGATCTGGCCGGTTACAGCTTGAACAAAAATAATGGAGGACATCTCTCTCCAGTGCGAGTGTGTCGCTTCTTTATCCCTATGAATGTGAGTAGTGAACAAACAATTTGTTTTGATACGCAATGCTTCCAAACGCATGGCGGCTGCTTAATAATACCGCTATTGGTCTGATCACTTACGTTTTATGTTTTACGAACCACAGAATGTTAACGATTTTTGAGTGGTTTGAGTTTGCGGTACGAGGCTTGAACCGGTTATTCGTTTTTCGTTAATGTTGTCTGCAGCCTCTTACCGTCACCCAGTAAACCCTTGGTTTTCATTTTGTTGCAGCACCTGCAGCAGTTTGCTAGATGTCTACATCTCGTGACGTCACAACTGCTAGACGACCAATAGAAACATTACCCTGTCGGTTAGTACATAGCGAGCTGCCAACAATGTTGCCAAAAAAATGGCCGATGCCGTCTCCAAGCCATCGCGTGTTACTACCGCTGAAAAAATTGCACTGTCAAGGTTTTATCGGCAATAGAAATTAATAAATATAAATTATGGGCTCTGTTTTAATTATTTTTCCTGTTTTTAACTTTTCGGTTTCAGTTAAATCCACCATAACTATAAAAATACGAATGTTTGCGGTAGATGATGAACTATTTTTTCGGTGGCATGTAGCCGTCTCGTTTCTGCAGCTAAGCTACCTTTTTTGCTGCTGCATGGATGTATCCAGCCATAAATGCATGACACGACGTGCCCAATGCAGACAGCACTGCAAACTGCAACCAAATTGAAGGCAAAATAAACTCCCATTTTGCAAACTGCTTTAGCACTGCAAAGAAAAGAGATGCGCAGAAACCAAACGAGACTCTTATAGCTGCCTTGCCCCGTCAGTGTAGCTATGATGCTCAACGCTGAATAATTCACCGTTTTACTTGGCTTCTGAACCGTCTACCAAAAAGTACAACTAATGCCTGCGATTGATCCTAAACTTTCCACCAAGATGACCAAGCTGTCGACGCGCCATTAAGCCTCATCCCCCCCCCCCAAGCTATTCTTTAAGATCAGCGTTAATGACCTAGTCTTAAAAAACGTTTACGCGCATAAAATACGGATGTAAGCCTCAAAATAACTTAAAGCTCTAAAGGAACAGATATTAGAAAAATACATGTAAGCCATCAGCGCCGCACTAATATGTGTAAAAGAATCTCCGGTGTGAGCCAGATCACGTTTTGGGAAATTTGCATCAACACAAAATGTGCTTCACGGTCGTGAATCGCGTTGTTGTTTTGAAGGTTGGTAGTGATTATAAATTAGTTTTAACTTTGAATTATGTTAGATATTGGAAGGAGGACGATATAATAAACTAAATTTGCGAATAAATGAGAATAAAGGCGTTGCGTTTTTCCTAGTCTGAATTCAGATCACGCACGTCAATGATCGAATGCATAGGCTAATCTTCTGGCCGATCTTGTTCCGCTAATGTTATCGAAATTTCCACTGCTAAGAATGACTTGTGATCCAAATTTCATGCTTTTAGCTCGATTTGCAAAAATTTATTGGACAAACCTCAGTGATGAGATAGAGGGGGGGCGTTTGGGAGCCTTTGAGGGTATTTCATGGTGATTCCATGGCTTTTTCGATTGTACTGCTTGGATTGACTTGTGTACCAAATTTCAAGTGTTTACCTCGATTTGCAAGAATATTTTGATTAGGACTCAGAGGGTGTGCACAGGGGGGTGCTGGGGGCCCTTGTGGGTATATCATGGGGGTTCCATTGCTGATTCGATTTATGCTGCTAAGAATAACTTTTGTACAAAATTTCATGTTTTTAGCTTGATCTGTAAGAATTTGTTGCCCAAGCCTCTGGGAGGGGGCTCAAGGGGTGCTATGGGGATCGAGGGGGGGGGGGGGGTTGGCGTACTAGTGGAACTTGGGATATTTTATGGGTCCATGGCTGGTTAGATTTTTACTGCTAAGAAAGACTTGTGCACCAAATTTGATGTTTTTAGGGCGATTTACACAAATTTGTTACTCAACTTAATTATTTCTGCCCAGTGCTCTACAATAAAAAATGCTCTGTCGACGAGAATACTGCAGTCACATTAAAATCGGGTTCAAAAGGCCCTGGTCGTTGTTAATACCTACATTTTAAGCTATAAAAATTGAAAATCGGTGCATTGGTTCGATCTGTAGGTAGGAGCAAAATATCGAGCCCATTTGGCTTTCCATCTCCAAAACATTGTAGTTATATTAAAATAGCCAGCGATAGGCCCTAGGCCTTGTTCATACCTACGTTTTTAGCTATAGAACTTGAAAATCGGTTCAGTGGTTCGATCTCCAGGTGAGGGCAAAGAGTCTCAACAACCACAACAACAACAACAAATGGCCATGCTGTGGACGCCGCACGGTTCGGTTGTTGTCATTTAAATTTGTAATGCGGGGAAATAATTACGATACGACCCCAAATACAGAATTTCGTTGGTCTATGTCATTATAAGAGTTCAGAGTTTGACGTTTAACATGGAAGTTCATGCTGAGGTTTACATAAGGACTTCTACCGCTACCGTGGTCCTTGATACACGTGGTCACCCATTGAAACTCACCCCAAATATTGTTAGGAAAGATTGCAGCAAGTACTTTTCTGCAAAGAGTGGTGCACCCTTGGAACAGCAGCTCGTCCGGGCTGGTTAGCGCGACTAGCCTCTTTGTTTGAGTTCATTGCCAAAAGGTTGTAACCGCGGCGTTCCGTCGCTCTATTATTGTGAACAGGTGTTTACATCTGGGAATGTTGCTACTAAAATTTGGGCCTTTAAGGTGTTTGTGCATCCAATTTTGGAATACGCAACCCCTGTCTGGTCTTCGTACTTGGCCAAGGATATTGACCGTGTGGAAAAAGTCCAACAACGCTTCACAAAAAATCTCCCTGGTTTTAGAGAAATTAAATACCTAGATCGTCTTCGTAATCTTGGCCTTGAGTTGCTAGAACTTCGCCACATAACAGCAGATCTTATGCTTACGTATAAGATTTTACATAATCTTATAGCTGTCGACCTACCGTTTTTTGATCATGCACAGCACACATACTGTACTCGAGGACATGACTGGAAGCTAATCGTACCCCCCCCCCCCTCGCATCTAGACTGCCGCCTGCATTTCTTTTCGGTCCTTGTGGTACCCACTTGGAATGCCATACATGCCAACACTGTGTCTGCCCAGTCGATAGCGTGTTTCCGTGGGCAACTTAAAAACGGAAATTTAAGCATTTTTCTAAGGCGTCCACTATCTTGATCTCCTAAACAGGAAAATGAAGTAAATTCTGCTTCTTTTAAACTCCTGGGAACGGTGTCAGCGGCTCACCGCCATTCCGTATCCCTTCCACTTTGGTGGTGGAATAAACTAATTTATTACAAAATAATTTATTATTGTTTTTAAACGTGGCCTAAAGAAAACTGATCTTTCTACCTTCCTTAAGTGTTTTACATGGTTTTGGAGTGCTCCATTTTGCGTGTTATGATGTTTGTTTTAATAATTCGGGACCGGATATTAGGGGACTAAACATCCCTTTCTGTTTCCCGCAACTTATTTTACGCAATACATTTCTTCTTCTTCTTCTTATTATTATTATTATTAAAGCTAGAAAATTTGGAACTCTGCATTGACGTAATGTTTAGCTGCTGAAACAACGTTAAAATGAACCTCCTACCGTAGAAATATTTGTTTGCCCTTATGTTGCAGTGGTTTTTTAGTGGCATACGGATATTTGAACTGCTACAAAACTTCAGATGGAAAAATTTCTTGTTTCAAATTTTACTTGCATCGATATTTACGGTAAGTTTATACAAGATCTTTCCGTGATGAATAAAGAATAATTTCTTTGAGTTTGCACCTGTATGGTACAATAATATTTGTTTAACCATCCTAAATTATAAAAAAAAAATTTGAAACTATTACGTTGAGCACGCCCCTCAATTTTTAGCGCCAACTGTTATTAACTGTCAGATAGTTAAAGCAACATTCCTCAGGTTTTGCCCTGTGTGTTGCAATAACAGGTTTTTTTCACCTTCCTAAATAAAAGAAAATTGGAAAATTGCGTTGAGCATGTTTTACGAACGCACTTAAAATTTCCTTTGTTTGGTATGATACACATACCACTAGATGGTAGTGTCCAGTAATGCCGTACCGTCGTCAACGTCTGTAGGATAGTTCGTAACACTGGGCACTGGATGTGCGTAAGATTTCATGGCGAGACTTTGTTGCCTTCATAAGGGCTCGTTTACGCAACGAGACCTTCTCGCTCGCCGAAAGCTATTTGCTAGGCAACCGTTATTTATTTACGATTAATTTCCCGTTTCTATTAAATGATTGCGGTAATAGACAACAAATTAAATGTATTATAAATAACAACACGAACAAAGAACAAAGTGCAACAGTCATTTTAAACATTGCTACAACATTGCTGCCATTTCACGCTATTTCCAAAATTTGCTATTCTCGCTGAAAAAACAGCTTCTAGCAGTGATCAAACGACGATAGAATAAATAAAATAGCTACTCGCAGCGAGAATTCAAAATCCAACATGGCGTCCATTTCGGAGTTATCGAATCGAAGACAAACCTTCGAATGCCGGTATTTAGGAATCTGTCCGTCGTCGTGAACTGCAGTAAAAATTGTTTTCTTGTTGTCATAAATCGACGCTGTCATGTTGCAATCATCGTACGTCGTGTCGGGAGGCACGAGGAGAAAATTTGCGTCCGCGTTGTTGCCATGGTTACTACGTATAGACAACTTGAAAGCCGCATTCTCCGACAAAGGCGAGAAGCAGCCAGCAGATTTAGTATTGACCAAGTAAAAGTTAGTAAGCGAGAAAAATGTCCTTGCGTAAACGCGCCCTAACACTCGTGCTGTACATAAGGGAAAGGTCATTTTTCCAAAAACAAAGATTGAGGCTGCTCATCAAGTTCTCTCCTTCCATGCTCCCAAAGTGTACAACCAGGTTCCTTTTGCCATTCCCAACGGAACAAATAATCAGAAACTTAGCAAAGAGCTTCGTTCATGGTTACTAACCAAGGACGAAGTTGAAAATTTCACTGGTACCATGAAATAGGGTTTGTTTCTAATTTGTGTATTCCAGCACCAATTGTTTTGTTTTACCACATTGTCACTATTTACTGGGTCCCTTATCGTTTTGCTTCATTTCTTTTATGTACTTTTCACGGCCTATTTTTAATACATTTTGCTTATACGTAGTTAAATTTTGTATTGCTCCACTCTCGAGTTTTTCTCAAGCTGGACCTTTGTTACAGTGGTTTTTTTTTTTTTTAATCTTGAATTGTAGTTTTATCCTAGTTTTTGTGTATATTGACCACTTGGAGCAATAAATTTCACTTCATTTCACATTTAACTGCCGAATTATAGGCCTGACGGAGATGACGTAGAGGGATTTTAGGATCAAAATATTACCGCTTGACAATTCTTATGTGTGTTGGCATCTACCTGCAATCTAACTACTCATTATAGTGTCCGCGGCACTCTGCTACTGAAAACGTACAATCGATTATTTGTGTTCGTTCTGCGGAGAACTCAAGATAGGCCGCGCACACTATAAGTCCACAATACCTTGACTATTATCAGTGTGTGCATTTCTCTGTTGCTCTTTGCGTTAATTTTTAACCCTATAAAAACTTTAATTAATACAAATCAATAATTACGGATTCATGTTACTAAACTCTTAATCAGCTGAATGAACGAATACAAAGCTGCGGATTTACTTGCCACGAACAACGTATCGTAGAGTGTACCAAAAAACATGTTTTTTGAAGTTTCTCTCTATACATTATGAGGGAGAAATGAGTATTTTTTTGTTTAATTTAATTTAAATTTCGTTACGAAGAAAAAATTCGCAACAGGACGAGGAAGGGCCAGCAAGACCACTGATACCATGCCGCATAATTACAATTAAAAAAAAAGTCATGTACGTCCGACATATTTTGTTATAAATGGTTTCTGTTTCGACATTCTCATTTTAAAATATTAAGGGATGGAGCTGTACCTTTACCTCTGCTGGCAGCCCGTACCAAATTTTTACCTCACGTTTGAAAAGAAAAACTTTTTACAATCTCTTGAAAACGGGAGCATCGATAATTTGAGAGGGTGACTCCTGGTTACACGAATTAAGGGGGAAAAGTGTCCATAGTTAACCTCGTACCGGTCATGCAGTAAGGAGTACTGCGATAAGGCAAAGTCACACTTCAGTCTGCGTAATTCCAATGTGTCTGCTCCGAAGACTTCTAGTCTTTCTCAGTATTTACTTATCAAGACTCTTAATACACATATTGTTTCTGTTAATACATATACGTGTATAATTTTTTTTTTTTTTTTTAGCTTAACACCATGCTACATTTTAATGATCCTGTTGATATTCATGGCTATTTATAATTATATTGGCGATGGGCCGTTCTGGACGATAGTTCGTTATCAACTGAACATTTGCAGGAAATATTGGTGGGCTAATGCTTTGTATATTAACAACTACATGCCCGGTTATGGCCAGGTAAGTAAATTATTTATGTTTTATAGCGCTTAAAAAATACAATTTCGGAAAACCTGCAAATATTTTTGGTAATTCCAATTTAAATTCCTGTTGGCAAAAAATAGCGAGCAGGAATCTAAAAAAAAAAAAAGTTTTTATTTAAATCCTGGGACTTAGTTCATAATTATCTGTTGTAAATTTTTTAACATTTTATTATTATAGTGCTGCATTTTCTTAAGCTAAGTGATGTTTACCGTCCGTTGCCGTTTTTTAAAAAGCAGTTTCTGTAACTGTTTTTTTTTAATTATATTTTTGTGACCTCGGCTAAATTGTGACCCCGGCCGGATCAAGATTGAAAAATACCATGCGCGACTGGGTTGGACAATATGACCACCAAAACCGACACTGATGCGATTGATTTGTTCTGTAGCCACTTTGTGTCAGCCAAGGGCATCACTGATGGTGCAAAAATGCCAACGTTCCTTCCCTTGTAATACTTTATGGCTACACGAACGTCTCTTTTTTTTTTCCAACAGAGAAATAACTTAAACCACGCGCCAGGGCTGTTTGCCGTGACGCGCGTATCACGTGACTAGGCTAGTCCACTCAGATGGCCAAAGATTCGCTATTCTCGTTCGTTATTGGCTAACTCATGATGACATCACAGCAAACAGCCCTGACTCGTGGTATAACTGTGGTTGAATGATAGTAAACACCAATAAGCAATGTTGCCGGAACATTGATCGCGGGGATCGCAGACTGCCAGCCTATAAAGCCGCAGCGTTTAACATGCGTGTGTAAAAGCATAAAGAAAAATATACGGCGGCAATGTGAAGGCGGCAAGGTGAAAACTAACTTTAAAAACTATTTATATATATATTTACAGTTAATACAAATTTGTCACTCAAAAATGTACAGCATTATTTTTAAAAAACGCCACTATCTGCCAATAGATGTCGCTACTCACCCGTACAAAGATGCGATTAGCTTGGCCAATACCCGTACAGACCTCGAAGAAAATGGGCCAGTCATCGCGACCATTTTATCTGTCTCCCTAATATTGTTGTAGGTTGGGTCGGATAATTTATTGACCATGCCACAGCAGAGGGAACTTGTAGCCACAGACAACTTAACGATTTTTAAAAAAATACATATAGTCAATGAAATAAAACGATTAAATATACGTTGTAACAAGACTAGGCTTCTCTCGTTAAAAAAATAATACAGTTCGATCGCCATTAGGTTCAGTTTAGTTCACAAGTAATTCGTGAAGCGCTGACAAAGCTGATTATTCACACAGAATCGTCGGCGGAAGTAGGAAGTCGCCATTTTAAGAGAAATGTTAAATGGAATTATCCTTTGCCTATTTTCGTGCATCCTGCGTGTAAATAGCTTTTGCAACTTTACAAACGTTTGAGTGAATGCAGCAAAAGTGTCTCGTACGTGGCGGAAAAAACGGAAAATAAAAACGTTTGCAATATTTACATACCTTTTGACTAATGCTTGTAACATTAGTCAAATGTATGTAAATATATTGCAAACGTTTTTGTTTTCCGTTTTTAATGAGTCAGTATGCAGGTACGTGGAGGCGTGTACCTTAATTCTGAAAGAATTGAGCCTTTCTCCTATAACAGCAACATTCGCGCGGAGTTCTGTAGGGATTCGTGCGTTTTTCGAAACAATCATACGCGGGAATCAGGATGAAAATTGAAGGCTGCCATCTTTGGAGGAAAAGTTCGCACAATGCTTGGTGATCAGATGCAAATTAGTGCGATTTAAACTATAAAACTAATTTACTTATCTAAAACCAGGAGCGACATGAGAGGGAGCGTCCATGGTCGCGACTCCATGCGGTCAAATGTGGAACGACTGACTGATCGTAACTATTTTGTCGGATAACACACGTTAAAAATACGTAATATAGGTTTTAACCTAAAAGAGAGATGCGGAAAAATACCACTCCGGTGAAGATTAATCCAGGCGTGAGGCGCCTATGCTTACAACAGCGTTCCACAAGCGTGATGCAGCGAAGCAGATGGCTATACTGCAAGCCAAGGCCGACTGAGGCAGAAGGCGCGTGTTTCGCCTCCCGAGTGAACGTCACTTCACGCGCGTGCGGAAAATTAAATTAGTGGTGTTTGATAAAATAAGATTCTAGCGATACTGAATCAACTGGCCTGTGTCTGAGAAACGAAACCGACACCTTCTCTCCCAGCCGACCTTGTGGTGAGAGATGGAATATGAAGCAGTAGTTACAACACGGACTCTCCCATGTTTTACGGAAGTGTATATATATTTATTCGCTCCTGCTAACACATGGGTACGCTACTAACACCATTGTGCTAGCAGTGTACCCGTGTCAGTACGTCTTTAAAAAATATAATCTTTCAGTTCCATACCAGAAAATGATCAGCTTGTATGTTGGAGACACGCATTGCCTATTGTGAATCACATGCCGACTGCAAATAGTCCTTGTCATCTCTTTCATGCATGATACATATTTGACTTTACTCCAGTCTTTATTTCGGGATAATGTAGTAAAGTCCAATACTCAAAGAGAACGTTGTAACGGGCTGAAAAGATCTATATAATAATATTGGAGGCCGGCTAAAAGGAAGGCTAAAAGGAAAAGGGAAGGCTAAAAGGCAAACCACTTCTCCCCTCCTCGCGCCCGCATTGAAAATGCACTCTTCCACTCTACCTGCATGGAATCAGGAGGCAGGCATGAGTGGTCGTTCAACTCAATAAAGGTTCAATCTGACGAGTCATCGGGCCGAACAATCACTTCTCCCCTCCAAATGCGCTCTCCCATTCTACCTGCATGCAAACAGGAGACAGGCATGAGTGGTAGATCAATCTGACAAGTCGTCGGTAAGGGTGCCAGAAAAATGTCCCGGGAAATGTATCCGTAAACTTAATTCATGACCGGCCCCGTGCATAGCACGGGCTTCCTCTAGTTTATAAATAAATAGCATAATTTTAACAGAAATGACATGGAGCAGCGCACAGTAATAATAAACTTTAATAAATATGTTTTCAGTGCGTTTTCAGTGCGTTCCAGTGCGTTTTGCCGTACTGTAAAAAAAAAATTTGGCGGTAATAATGTCCGCTCGAACTGGAATAACGTCCACTGTAAATCAATGGACGCGACCGGCAGTACATCCTAAATCCCGATCAATCAAAACTACCGGAAACTCACTGCCAGTCAAATACGCAAAATGAAACTTAGGATGTGGATTAGATGTTTGTTTAAACTGGCACTACAACCGATTGAAAGTTTGCAGGATCTGGCAACGTCTAGCACTATCTAGCACTTGCTTGCACCAAGCGAAGGAATGCTCAACGGCATTTCTTTTAACGAAACAAAGAAGCCACGACATCCTGCATTAGTGAGTGAAAATTTGATACGTCCTCGTGCACCTGGGAGCAGGCTGTAAGGGTTAACAATATCAATACTGCTAGATGGCGCCATGGTATTTACGTTCGCTTTTCAATTGGTGATAGTGCCACTTTAAGCCAACAAAAATAAAAACATTTTTTTTTCATGTTACAAATGTGCACGGCTTTCATCGGGCGGCTCCTTGCTAAAAATACAACTCTTGCATCACAGTGGACTTTATTACCTCAATTTTTCTCAAATAAATGAAATTATTGTTCTTAAATAAATAAAAAATATTTCCTATTCGAGAAGACGTTAGTACAATCATTATTTTTAGTTAATTGCACTGGAATAACCTCCACGGCCAGTCAACATAACACATTTATTTAATTTTATTAACAGTGGACGTTATCCGTGTCATTTCACTTAAAAAATTTGATATTTATTTTAAGCTGTTTTCATCCTAGAATAACGCCTAGAATGCATTACGTCAATAACGTCAACTTTTGAGCGGTGGACGGTATTATTCAGAGTGGAAGTTATTCAACATGCCCTTTGTTTCTTTTTTTCAACACTCTTGTCTTTTCAGTGTTTGGGGCATTCCTGGTATTTGGCCGCTGACATGCAATTATACATACTAAGTCCTCTACTTCTGATTCCTTTCACCAGGTACGTTTTTAGAATTAGGCATGGAAATAATGAAATGTAAATATTAAACGCACCACTACCAATTATCATTTGCGCGCTGAAAATTGTGTATGAGTAATCGAGCATTAGTTTATTGGCTGTTTGGTCTATAGCAAGGCCAGGTGAGATAGAACCTGCATTACTTGTTTCACTAAAACGAGAACCGCAGTTTATGTCTCAGCTGGCCTTGGTCCTAATCCACGGTTACTAAACTAGCCAGTCTCACCTTCAGGTCATCTTTGGGGGGGGGGGGGGGGTGGACAATACAGCCGCTATGAAGGGACGTAGTCTTCTATACTATCACCTGCCCGTCAAACGGCCATCGCTACTGCTAACTTTAGGCCTACGTGTTTTGAATGGTGGATCGCGCTGTATCGTGTAGTATGAGTATATGTGACGAAACCATTGTGAGAAATGATACATTTTGTTTCCGGTTTTAAGTTGTGAATACTCGTGTTAAGCTAAAAATATCACTTCCGGAAAAAAAAAAAACATGTATAAACGAAGAGAAATGAAGCTGCAGTGAATTTTGTCGCAAGCTGGTCATCCCTGCAGTCCCTACGACAGATATTTGATTCTAAACGTTTAAGTAGTAATTCGGTTTTTTAGGCTTCCCATATACTAGACCCTATCGGAAAATTTCCTGTCTGCCTGTATAGTCAGTATGACGGTGTAAACCTTCCATGCTGAAGTGCTTTATTTTTTGTATTTTTGGTGCCACGCCTCATCTTCTCCGCCGCACCCCCATCCTCTTCCCCCCCTCCTCCCCGCCAAAAAAAGGCTCTTATTAAAAAAGAAACATTAAATTAATGCAATTTTCTTTTTTTAGGTCTATTCGTTGGTCAATAATTGTCGGTACATTGGGAATTGTTAGCTCGTCGGTAGCAACAACTTATCTGGGATTCAAATACGATCTATCTGTGGATATAGATTTGGAGAGGTAAGCTTTTTAATCATGTTAGCGCTTATTGAAGTAAGCAAACGTGTGACCTTTTTTTTACTGCGTTGCATGGTCAAAGTTTGAGTGCCAGTGTTATTTCATTACGTTTGCTGGGTGACTTTTATTCTGATGTTACTTTAACACATTTCTGTCTGACTCGGAAGTGAAAGTACTTCAAAATAGTGATATACGACACTATTTTTCCCTTTCGACGTGTGGAAATAGGCCTAGTCATGAATTTTAAACTGAGTGTATGGGTTACAGCAAGTTGCTATGGCCGACAGGCTTACAGTGTGTTTGTCGTTAGACGCTTAATTAATTACCCCACTGCCATGTCTCTCTCGTTGTGAACCGTTCTTCCCTACCAATATCAAACACGAAATTTTGAATACATGGGATGTATCGTTTATCGTTTATAATTCACAATAGCTTACTTGGAAAATTGGCACAACTCCTAGCAAAATTTCAAACCTTATGTAATAATAAAAAGGTTTATTTGTCAGATAACAGCAAAAGGATACAGGATAAACCACTGATACCTGCCTACGAATTAATATACACGGTCATACACATTTATACATTAGGAGTAGGTACACAGAGCAATCTTGTTAATAGTTAAATTATAATCCACCCAAAACCACAACTGGTAAGAGAAGCCGCCCAGTTTACAAAAAGGGTCGGCCTTTCAAAGTAGTGATATCATTCAACCAAGGAAAGGCCGCCAAGGTTAATCTTATTAGCCAAGTTAATCGCACCTACTAATAGTTCGAAGGTTAAATGAAAACTAGAAGATTGCTACTGGCGGTAGCAATCTTCAAGTTTTCATTTAACGTCTAAAGCATTATTCGGTGCGATTAACTTGGCTAATAGGATTAACCTTGGCGGCCTTTCCCTGGTTGAATGATATCACTACTTTGAAAGGCCGACCCTTTTTGTAAACTTAACGGGTTCTCTTACCAGTTTTGGTTTTGGGTGGATATCACGACTTTCATAGGCCTGTGAATGTACAAAAAATCCCACGGTGTAATTGTCACCCCTACCTTTTTTGTCTGGAGGTATTTTATTATATGAATGTTCTCATTCATAATTTTCACATTTGCTATTGTCATTCCAAATAAATTAATAACAAGCGTAACAGTATGGTAATTGCAAGGACTTAATCAATTCCTATGGAATAAAAGATACCCTGTGTCTTATTGAACCTGTAATGAGAAATTTATTCGGGTCGTGGGAGCAGATAATTCATTTTGAATTTGCGTACCGTAAAAAAAAACGATTTGTATTTGGTGGGAAAAAAAACGACCAAACCTTTGCAATAAAAGATACTCCGTCTCTTAGTGAACCACCTATTTGCAACAACAACGAATTCTGAGAATTAGGTACAGAAACGATAAGCGTGTAACACTTAAGAATGTTATAATCTACTGTTTGATGACAATACAAACAATGGTTACAACAATTATTTTGCACTTACGAGCCACTTCAGGACCACGTGCTTCTAACTGCAACCCCCATTTTAGAAAAAGGCACTTCCCCATATGACGCTTTACCTGTCTGCCGAAATTTAGATTTGGCAACTTTCCCTAATCAGCTGTAGACGTGTCGTTATACCCTATGAGAATTAACATGGGAGCCTGCGGACTAGTTACTAGTTATTAGTTACTAGTCACCAGTAACACAAATCAATGTTATTGAGGACACTTTCTCTCCATGAAGGACACGTTCCCACATTTTCGTGTTGAGTTGTTCTTTGTTACTGGACCCAAGACACCTGATTCAAACGATTTGCAAAGATTTCTACCGCATGGGGAATTTACACCAGTATGCTGAAATCACGTATAAGTTGGTTTCAGTTGAAGTCACAGGCTGCTAGTGAGCCGCTACCTGACAACAATTACACTCTAACAATTACGCTCTAACAATTAAGATCCAACAACAATAAAACGTCTACTTGGCGGTGACAAACTAGCGTGTGTCTAGATAAATATAATATACCACATTTGTTTAGCCTTGTCTTGAAGCATTGAAAGGATGGTGCATAACAACATCACCAGGTAGTGCATTCAACATTTTTATCACTCGGTTTGTATAGAAGACCTTTCTGTAATTTAGTCTGAATGGTTTTTTAAGAAGTTTCAAACGACGACCCTTCGCTCTACTCTCGTCTATATGTTTCCAACAGAATAAAGGAAAATATCATATTATATACGAAATATAAGTTTTACCTTTCAAGTCGTAAATATCATTCGTAAAAGTTTCCTTGGGAGAAAAGTTTATAGCACGGCCAAACGGATGGGAACGTGAAGGCTAGGGTAGGGTAGGGTCACGACTGCCTTAC
>JAHWFP010021494.1:149111-164608 GCA_023313725.1 Lithobius niger | reverse complement strand
CCCGGGTTTTACACAAAATTGAACAATATGCAACGCGAGTTCATGTCTCACCTCGCAAAAATTGCTAAACCTTAAAAAAAAAAAATGGGCTGTCGTACGGACCAGAGGACACAGTATGAAGTTGACGAAACCACGAATCCGCACCATTGTTGGACAGTCTTGTTTCACTGTGAGAGCCATTAATTCTTGGAACGCACTTGCTACAAGAGAGATACTTGCAAGGGGCACTAGATTGAAATGGTGGGTTAAACAACGGCACTTCTAGTCAAGCCAGTGCTTCGAGAGTAGGATTAAAAAACCGTTGTTTTCTCCAATCCCTTATGCTGCTTAGGTTGTAATTGGAAAATAAAGATTCCACTTGCTTAAAAATGTCAGCAACTGCCAACAAATCGACAAAATTCGCGCGTTTTAGGCCTAAGAAATCCAGTCTAATAGCATTGGCCTCAGTAAGACGCTCTTCTTTTCCAACACCAGTGCACCTTGCAGCTAACCCAGTTACTGGCTCCACCACAGAGTTATATACAATAATACTACGTCGTGTCACTGCCCTATAGGCCAAGTCTAATCTCGTTTTGTGTTGACCGAACTTCTACTAAAAATATGTTGGATTATAATTAGCAGATTATCGTCACTGTCGTCACACACAACGTCCCCCCAAAGCTATAAGAACATTAAGAAGGTAACGAGGGGGGGGGGGTTGAGGCTTAATGGTGCGTCGACAGCCAGGTCGTTAGCACCAACCTCAGTCGCCGAGCAGTGGTCCGGGTTGCCATTGCGCCACATATTACAGAGATATTAAAAAAAAAACCCAACCCCCAACCTCCTGCAAAAATTTTAAAATCCCGGACAGGAAGACAGACTCATCACCTAATTGACGCGCTACGTCTTGCGGAAAATGGAACACCATCAAGATGGTGACAATCAACCAAGCAAGTGTCGGACCGTAAGTGTCTCTCGACACCAATGACATTCAGGAGGGACAACCCCCCTCCCTCAAAAGGAAACTGAGTAAGCCGGGTGCGACCAATGCGTAAACGGGCCAAGGGTAACAAGTTACACGACTATAGAGCAGTGACATTTGCCGCCATATTGGTACCAGTATGGGTTTTGGAGGGCATAACTACAAGGTGCACTACATAAAAATGGAGGGAAATACAACGGAAGAGCGGATTTCTTAGGCTTAAAATAACGTTGTTTTCTCCGACAACAAAAATCGCGCGTTTTAGGTCTAAAAAAATCATTCTTCACAGCATCGGCTTCAGTATGACGCCCTTCTGTTTCTCTCTGCAGTGCCCCTTGCAGCTAACCCATTAAGGCTCCAGCATAGAGTTATAATTATACAATAATACTACGTCGTGTCACTGCTCTATACGAAATAGACGCTTTTTTTCGGTTGGTGCGTAAAATAATACTGCTTATATGCACGCCCCTGACAAAACAAGCATGATAGTAAACATACACTCATGCATCTGCTGAAGTATCGAGTACATTCCTAAAAGAATGAAGTGTGACGTCACTTTCGTGGAAGCGGAGTCTTCGGCTCGGGTCGGCCGCTCATCTGTCAATTTAGTTTACAATTCTGTCCACAGAGTTAATGTAAGCATATCTTCGTGTCTTGCAGGTTATCGTTTCCGTCGTTTGGGTGATGGCCCTCGTTACCATGATTACTCTTGTCTTCATTGTGAAAGCTCCACTCAGGAACAATTTTACGTTCAAAATGTTGTACTTCTCTTTGTCACGAATTGCCTGGGCCTCTTCCATCGCTTGGATTGTCGTAGCCAGCTCCACGGGACGAGGAGGTAAGGTATAATAGTTGTGCATTTAGTGATTGTTAATAAAAAAAAAAGCACACAATGTTTACACTAAAAGCACCCAACGCCTAGGTTTATTACAAAATAGGGTTAAATTGTTGCCTATCGTTATCAGGACAGAAGAAGAGAGATTTAGGTAATTGGGGGTCCAGGCCGCTCGGCTTTGGGCTACTGTACATACTAATAAAATTAATTAGGAGAAAGGGCAGGTGCATCGAGGGCTAAGAAGTTATCACTAAAGGCTGTCACTAAAGTATTGGACGTTTTAAATTATAGACGTTAAATTTGGACGTTTCAAACTGTAATGGCGCTAAGGAAGTGGACGATTATTCACAAGACACAATGCTCGATCCTAATTCACTCCTTACTGCATAGCTAGGGGACTATGCACATAGCGTTTACATATTAGGCTATCAGCAGAATTTATCTTTCTGCTGCACCTCTGCAACAGGTTCGATCCGGTTCCAACTGGGTTGCAGGGGACCAGTGTCTCCACCTGGCGGCTGGCAGCTGTCCAATTCCTGATTATTCAGTAATTGGAAGGCTTGCAGGCCGCCATGATTGAGGCAAGTCGGACTACGAAGTGTTTGCTTCGTGAGTTGGGTGCTGCCGATCATGTAAGCCGGTTACAAAACGTGGTCTGAAACAGTACACATCTGATGGACTTTAAACGTCCCCTCAATGAAAATAGTTAGGGCCCTACACTCGGACCTCGTGTGCCTCGGAATAAATTAAAATTGATAAAAATAAAAAAAAAGAGGGGGGGGGTCAGGTCAGATAATGCATATTGTGTGCACGGCGCATCTTGAGTCCTGCAAGTATTTTATGAGCGGCTACTTCTTCCTGGACGGAGCGACTTTAGTCGATGGCCGCCATTGTTTTTGTAACCATCTTGGATATCAACAAGGCACTCTGCTACCAAAGACGTACAATCGATTATCTGTGTTCGTTCCTCGGCGAACTCAAGATAGGCCGCGGACACTATAACTGTAACATGTGTCCCTAATTGCTTTACTTAGCTTACAGCCCGTCTAAAGACGGGTGAATGAATTTAATAATTATCACTAAAATTCAATGGCCCTCTTTTATTGGTTCTGACTTCTACCTCCCCCACCCCCCACTCAACTCTCCCAAATCGCCGCACTCGCGAATTACTTCTCACTTTTCTCAGAATCCGTTCTTTCGGGTTTGAAAAGTAACGCAATATTCACCTGTAGAATTTAGTTTCCATGTCAACATCCCCCCCACCCCTCACACATTCTAAACTACTCAGTTCCTTTTTTTGGAGGGAATTTTTTTCCCAAATTTGTAGCCAGTGAAATTAGATCTCCTAGGCACAAATCTGTTTAAATTTATTAAGTTAGTAAAATGTGGATAGGGATGCTAATTGTGGGCCTGTGTAGCCTCTATTTTTTTTTATGGAAAGGGGTTATCGGGTCTGATTGGCTGGTGATCTGTCCGGTTAGTTTGAGAAAGTACTCTATGATTGGTAGATATACATATAAGATCCCTTTTCCATTGGCTAACAAAAACCCAAATTTTTGTAATTGAACCAGGAAATTGCAAAAGCTATGAAAGCTATTTCAAGGATGACTCCAATAAGTCATTCCGTATTTAACACCAGCTTATTTAGGAATCCTATGTATCCATTTCTTGTAATTTTCTTTTTTTTTTATTGTCTTACCAGGCGTAGTCAGTCGCTTTCTGTCCTTGCCAATTTGGATTCCACTCAGTCGTCTCTCCTACTGCGCTTACTTGTCACATATTGGCGTCGTCTTCTGGGCGCATGGAACGTCAGATGTAGCTAACCATTTTCATGTGCCCCATGTGGTGAGTGCAATAATATTTTATTAGTAATTAGTTGTACCCCCAGCGTAACATACGCCAGTCTAGCCGTTTCCCGCATGTCTGAGCAAAATGCTGGGCAGCATGAAATGAAAGTGGCAGGGACCTCCCCCCCTCGTATCCTCTTCTGAACTCCCGTGCCCCCCTCCTCACATTTCCCCGCTGTATGGTTCGATTTCCACCCATGGTAACCCCTTTCCATTCCCGCATTCCCCCATTGTGTGGCCTGAATATCCCCCATCCTTGAAACTGTTAAACCCGGCTCTAATAGCCAGCATTATGGAAGCAGTATTTCGTTTGTTACTGATTGTTACATACATTGTCGGCCGCTCGCCCTTTTTCATTATACTGCATGATGATTTTGCTAAGATCATTTTACGAAGTGCATGCTAAGCGTATCATACGGCGATAGCCGTGTATATATTACAAACAAAAACGTCAAGTGTGCCGTAAAAAAAAGAGGTTATACGATTGAAGTTTCATTTTACTTGTTAATGAATCTTTATCCGTGTACATTTTAACAAGTAAAATGAAACTTCAATCATATAACCCCTTTTTTTACGGCACACTTGAAGTTTTGGTTTGTAATCCGTATACCTTTTTTACGGCTATGGTGTCGCGCTATAAAGGTTTATGCATGCAGTCGATTGTTGCATGCACGAAAAATGGATCTGGAGTTTTCTGAGTGGCATTGTTCCCTAAATACAATGGTTAAAACAATGTAAAACAATCAAAATGATCGTTTAGGGTCCCGTAACTCCGGAATGGATCGACCAATTGAAAAAGTGGCCCCTGTAAGGTTGAAGCCCAGGGAAATGTCTGGCTCAGATCATGTTTCAGATTTTAGGTAGGTGCAGTAGTTTTTTTCTGAAACCGTGTCAGCCAAGAAGAACAAGAACAAGAACAAGAACCAGAACAACAACAACAACAAGTGAACAGTTTTCAAATTTACGTGTGGCTTCCTACGTTTACTCTTGCACGGAATTGCATAAACGATGGTGTAAAGTTTGGAAAAGTTGCTATCTACTATCTGGCCAAGTTTGGTCGAAATATATTGAATAGAAACGGAGAAATTAATAGGTTTAGTTTTGCTGGAGAGAGGACTTCAATCATATATGATGGAAGTCCTCTCCAGCAAAACTAAAAACGGTCAACCCCTAGAGCTCATCCATACGCACGTACAGACAGACATTTTTATCAGTATGGGCAACGTCGGGGATTTTACTGAAATTTTTCAACGATGGCTGTAGATCACCTGGAAGAGAGAGGTTTTTCTTCCTTTGGCATTTTTGTTGCTGTTATTACAAAATCCAGAATCGTTATACATTGAAATTTGCAGTTTGTGGCATTATTTTCAGAAATTTTTTTGACTGAAATTTTACCCAAATGTGTAGCCAGTCAGATTAGGTATTCAAAACTGCTAAATTTATTAGTCAGCAAAACGTGGATAGGGATGCTAATTGTGGGCTCTACGTTCTGTCCCGAATTATTGACCAAGTCTTAAAAAATTCATTTGGAAATTTGGAAATATATGAGCTACCCCTATGCATAAACACATTAAACTTGCCTCTAACCACTTCAACTACGTTAGAATACGTAATGTATGAGGCATCATTACATTCCATACACCGGAAGTCATACGGAATTTCCCATATAAATAGCTGTACTTCTTAATTCCCT
Organism: Lithobius niger; assembly: GCA_023313725.1. Classification (NCBI taxonomy): domain Eukaryota; kingdom Metazoa; phylum Arthropoda; class Chilopoda; order Lithobiomorpha; family Lithobiidae; genus Lithobius; species Lithobius niger. The sequence continues at coordinate 159,272 of JAHWFP010021494.1, read as the reverse complement.
CATCATATCACGACATGCTTCACCAGAACACCCTAAACAAGTGTTTTTATGGACTTTTGAGCGTACACAGCTTTGGTAGGCTTGGCCCACTCAATGATAAGCAGTATCACGAGAAGCAGAGCGAGATTTTAGCGAGAAGGATTAGCCATTGTTTTTATTAACTCGAACGCCTCTTACGTCACTGCCATGGTTCGTGCCATATTTACATATTCAGGAAATCCGCTGGCCGTTGATTTTCAACACCAGTCACATGTATCAGATCCAATATGGCGGTCAAGCTGGACTGAAAATATGCAACGTTTCTTGCATTGTGTCAACAGACCAACAGCATCGAATGCAACGTTAGCTTGTTTTGGTTTGGTTTGGAAGCAATGGCCCACCAACCGTGGCATCTTGGGTAACCTAGCACGTGTTATACTTTTCTACCGGATGCACTAAATTCAAGACTGCGAAGCTCAAATTCCTATCTCAAGTATTTTTTCGGAGTTAAGCAGGTCAGCTAAGCCGATTTTTAGTTGTGGTGGTATCGGAACGGATCTATAAGGCCAGTGGCCCCGAACACTACATGACCAAGACAAAGCCGTTTGCCAAAATACCCATAGTGAAAGTTCGTTTAGAGTGAAGAATGCATAAAATAATTACAAATAGTAAAAAATAGCATTGTTACCACTAATTTCACTCACTTTGAAACACAAGAACTCGTCGACCGTCGCTCGCGCGCCGTATTGTTAGAGGCTATAAATATAATAAAAGGCGTGAAACCAGTTAGAAGTCATATCGTAGAACAATCCTTAAATGTATAGGGCAGCGTCAAGTGACGTCATATTGCCTACGAGATAGCGTATTCAGGGCATAACTACAAGGTGCACTAGATTAAACAACGGTAAGGGAAAACAAAGGCATTTCCAGTCAAGACAGCGCTTTGAGAGCGGCTTTCTTAGGCTTAAAAAAACTTTGCTTTCTCCAACAACAAAAATCGCGCGTTATAGGCTTAAAAAATCCAATCTAATAGCATTGGCTTCAATAAGACGATCTTCCTTTCTCCCTCCAGTGCCCCTTGCAGCTAACCCAGTTACTGGCTCCACCATTGAGCTATACACAATAATACTACGTTATGCCACTGCCCTATTGAGCGTTAATAATTTTTACGCTTACACGCTATTATAAGCATTCCGAACTCGTACTGATCGCCTTTATTAACAACTTGTCTCACGGTCGAAGTCATTATTCGTGCCACTACGTAGTCCAGAGCGTTCTGAGAAGCATTTTAGCGTCGAGGTAAATGCTCCGTCCATTACCGGAAGTTGGACTGGGATAGCAAATACTAAATAGCTTCTCAGGTCGCTCTGCACAACGTTGTTGGTACAAATAATGCAAAACGTGAGACAAGTCAATAATGAAGACGTTCAGGGCGAGTTCCAGTGATTATAATGGTAATTATAAGAAAAACAAAATGGATTGTTCTATGATAAGGCTTATGGCTGGTTTCACGCCTTTCATTATACACATACACATGTGTACCCAGTATAGCCATGCGGCGTGCGAGCAACTGGCGACGAGCCCGTGTGCTTTGAAACTTCGCGGTCGCTCCTCATATCATTTCTACATCAAATCTCACGCCTATACAACAACTCAGCCACCAAACGACCTCTACACTGGTAGTCAAGGGCACTCTCAGAACGGCAAAAAGTGGTGGGCTCGAAAACTCAAGAAAAGGCAAAATCAGGTACGTGCACATACCCCCGGGAAGGCAGGCCACAACTTACTTTTTTCTGGGAACCTTTTATTTTTGTGGTGTGTTTTTACCCATTTGTACCTTTTCTGCCCCTCTTTGCAACACTTTCTTAGCCGTTTTTGTCCCTTTTTTGGTCTTTTTTCCACCACCACTCCAGCAAACGTTGGACATTTTTTTTTAAAGGGCACTTTACTATGGGGGAAGGGACATACGTCCCCCCCCCCCCACTCCCAGTGCCTGTGTGTGCGCCCCTGGGCAAAATGATCAATCAAAAGAGAAAAGAGCAATGAAAGGGCCCCAACAGCCCCAGTGTAGGGGAGCCCGTTTGTAGCCTTTTTTTGACTCTCAAAGTACGCATTTTTACTACCAGTACACAATTCCCGTGGAAGCGGAGCTGGTACACAGTGATTGTGTACTATCGTTATCTTCCGAGTGGGCCTTGCCATTTTTATTCGGTTATCTATTGGCATAAATCATTTTACGCCATTTAATTTTTCAAAAACTCCGATCGCTAGTAAATTATTGGTAAACGATCGTAATTTAGAATGGAACAAGTAGACAGTAAGCACTGAGATCCGGTGTCACTAACGTTTACGCAACGTTCTAAAAATTAAAGAACGATCGAAAGGAATGCAAAAATTAACAAAACATAGCAACGCGGACTTGGCCGGAGCAGCCAGGCTGTCGCCGCGGTCACTGGGATCCCGGGCGGCATACAGGCGACCACAGGGGGACCGTACTTGCTCCGGATTTATTTTTCACCACGTAATCGAGAATTATCATTGAAAAACGGACGTGGCCGCGCGGCACGTCGCCGTGGTTTTTGACCGCCACGACCACTGGCCGGGCGACTTGGTTGCTCAGTGCGCGGGCGCTTAAGTGGAAATGGAAATTGGCATTACATGCAACAATAACACACCTGTTGACTTCTAACGCGTATTTTTTTTATTTATTTTTTGTCTTTCAGAACATGTTGGCTATAGCAAACGTCGTGTTGGTGTTTATACTGTCTGTACCTTTGTCGTTGATTTTGGAATCGCCATTCACTAACTTGGAAGCAATCCTTTGGCACCGAAGAAAAAATTCTGCTGTTTCTGGCAAAAGAAATTGACGTACATAAAATCTTTAAAAAGTGCAATTTTTTTTAAAATTATAAAAATAAAACGCCAGAAGCATCAAGCATTCTGATTTTAAAAATTCCGTCTCTTTTGTTACTATACTGCAAATAATTGAACACCATGGGTAAGTAAACTGTTTGACACCTTTGACTCAGAAATTAATTACTTACTACACTGCAAATAATTAAAACCATGGGTAATGAAACTGTGTTACACCTTTGAGTCACGAATTAATAACTTATACTACACTGCAAATAATTGAACACCATGGGTAAGTAAACTGTTTTATACCTTTGAGTAACGAATTAATTACTCACTACACTGCAAATAATTGAAACCATGGGTAAGTGAACTGTTTTACACCTCTGAGTCACGTAACTAGACACACGCTAGTGTGTCGCCGCCAAGTAACAGTAGATCATCCCATTGTAGACATCCGATTGTTAAAAATTGATCGTTAATGATAAAAAGGCGGCTCACTAGCAGACATGTGTCTGTTAACTGTAAGCAATTGAAAGCATATTTTGGCATGTTGAGGATAAATCCCAATGCGACAGAAATGTTTCAAATTGTGGAAAATGTAAGGGGAAGGGTCAGAGATTAAGAAAAACTAAAATTTAAAGGATGAGTGTACACCAATCATAGAGCAAAAGATGCGTCAATAACGTTGTTTTTATGTTACTGTCTAGGTAGCTAGCTAAGTAGCTAATATAATTTTTCCCATGTTAAATCCCATAGACTTTTTGCTCATGGCTAGCGCAAAATTGAGAAGGTCTACGTACCTGAACTTTTGCACACGGATGCATAGTGATCTGAGGATGGTCCTTTTTTTTGGTTTGGGGGTTGTAGGAGTCAGGACAAATGCGTGGGAGGGTTTTGAAATTCGCCAGGGGCGAATTTAAATTTCGTTTCTTTTACAAGTTGCAACCAAAGATTTTAAGCAACAATGGCTTGAACAATCAAGACTGGTCCTTAGATTTATTGTAAAAGCCTGGACGAACTAAAAACTGAACTGTAACGAAGGACAAAATAAAGAAACATTAACGTTGCCGTGGATTGCGTACGAATAAAGGGATGCGCGTTAGATGATGGTTACGCAACAATACGAGCATACACGAACTAATGGGTTTTTTTTGTTAATAACCCAAAAATAAATTGCTTCGCATTCTGCTGTTTTAGTAACAGCGACCTTCGGGGGTTTCTGCATGACTAAATGTGAACGACTTCTTGAAAAATTAAGAGGAAGGTGAAGGGCTAAACAAAACAACTGAGGGGGATGCGCTGATTGAGAGAGCGAAGCGAACGAAATCAGCGATTGTTAGTCAGTGTGTGCAAAAATAGAATTGAAGCATTTTAAACAGACGGTATAACCTTATGTACGTTCACAGTCCTATGAAAGTTGTGATATCCACCCAAAACCAAAACTGGTAGAAAAACCCGCCAAGTTTCCCAAAACGATCGGCCTTTGAAGGTAGTGATATCATTCAACCAAGGAAAGGCCGTTAAGGTTAATCCTATTAGCCAAGTTAATCGCACCGAATAAGACTTTGGACGTTAAATGAAAACTTGAAGATTGCTACTACAGTAGCAATCTTCTAGTTTTCATTTAACTTTCGAACTATTAGTAGGCGCGATTAACTTTGCTAATAGGATTAACCTTGGCGGCCTTTCCCTGGTGGGATGATATCACTACCTTCAAAGGCCGATCGTTTTTGGAAACTTGGCGGGTTTTCTACCAGTTTTGGTTTTGGGTGGATTAATTACTTACTACACTGCAAATAATTGAAACCATGGGTAAGTAAACTCTTTTAAACCTTTGAGTCACGAATTAAATACTTACTACACTGTAAATAATTGAACACCATGGGTTAGTAAACTCTTTTAAACCCATGAGTCACGAATTAATTCTAGTAATTTTGTAAGTCCCATTAAGTGCATAAGTCAGTAGTGGGCTTTGAACCAGCATTCACTGGGTCTGGAAACAAAGGTGCTAAACACTTGGCTGTTCTTGCTCGCTTTGCTTGGGTTGCCGGGACCCTCATAAAGCTCATGGTTCACCTGAGAATCGACTCTTTACCTTGTCTTTTTTCTGTCCTTTTTTTTGGACCCCCGAATCGGTTAATTACCTTTTTTGTTAACTGACTTTCAATAGGCACGTCATGTTCATCGAAAAAGAGAAAAAAAAAAGCTTTGGTGATTCTATTTGCAACCATTGCATTAGTTTAGCAGACCAGGAAAATTGAGATGAAATATGTCTCCAAATTCAGTTTTTCTCAATAAAAAAAAAAACTATACTCTTTAACATCTTAATTTGCTAGGGGAGATAAAGAGCGGCATTGCAGCAGTAGGCCATTAATGAATTTATTACGAAGCCCCGACCCGTAGCCACACACCCCAAACCAAATACATACTTATAATATAACAACCTGCCAACCGGCATGCAAACAAACTAGAACTCAGATAGCACAGGTCAGATATCGTTACACAGGAGACTAGAATTTTATTAAGGCCATGGCCCGATGACCAGTACCCACACACACAAACTAACTTACGCTAATTTTAGCCTATGCCAAAATACCCATAACTGTCATTAAAACAAACTACCACTGATCACTTATATGGCCGATCACCTATGTAACATCTGGCTGGAGCCATAACCAACCACACAAGAGCATAACCAGCATAACAATGTAAAGATGATGACAATGGACTTTCAAACAATGTCTTTTAAATCGGATAACAATTGACTACAATACGACAGAAAGACATATTTATTTCCTAGAGGGAGGCTTTTAAATCCGAGTTGAATTGTTGGTTAACAATCACTGCATGAGCGATCGTTGTTGCGGGCTTATACCGCTTGGAATAACACTGCCAAGCAGAGAAGCAGGAGGTTGGGGGGAATTAAGGATGCAGCGTAATCATCTTACATTATAAACCAAAGTCTCATAGCAGAAATGAAGCACCCGTAACGACCGCCGGAAGGCGAACAATGAAAACGTGCGAGTGTGTCAATTCTTTGGCTTGAAGTTGAAACTGGGACGTTGTTGCCCTGAAAAGAAGTTGAAATTGCCCCATTGTTATCTCGACTAACAATTCGGTCTAACAATTATCCTTCTAACTAAACACCGTGGTAATCTCAAGGGCAAGTGTTACATGACGTCATGCACACTTCTTTTTCACACGGTACGCATCGTATCGGAAAGACTAGGAGTGGGGGGGGGGGGAAGTGAGCTGTTACCATTAAGCATACGATTACGCATTAACTGAACCTAAAAGAGAATTTCTGGGGAAAAAATTGACTGTTGCAGTGAACGATCAGGCAGCACCGAGCAAATACTAGGAAACAACCACGGGTCAAACAAATCCCCGGGCGAAGCCGGGTACGATGCTATTATGTTGTAAAAAAAGAAAAAGATTTATGCTAATAGATCGCCATGAAAAAAAAAAGTCGGATACTTTCCAAAAAAATTATATAGTGCGACGGCAAAATTATAAACACAGCCTGTAAAATTTGTGCAAGCGGTCACAAATGCATAGATATTCATGCGCACACAAACATTAGCGATTTAATTAAATAGATTAAAATGTACAGAAGCCGAAGAATTCCAATCTCTATTTAACCAGATTGCACTGATACTAATTTTTTTTTATATTTGCCATAGGAAACTGGCATTTTTGGGCAGTAGAAAGAGTTTTATAAATTATTCACCCAAACCCGTTAAAAAAAAATTAATTACGTTAGTAAAAAGTTTGGGAGAGGGAAGATAAAATGAAACAACGACAGTGCCAAAATTATTGCGGTGAAAGAAAAGTTAATCCAGGCCCCGATGTCGGGGCTCAGCGTGGAGGGGGTACGGAAGGAAGGAAGTTTTTTCTCTATGTTAAGCCTTAGTTTTGCCGGTTGGTATTAACACTGGCGAGTGTTAGTAAGGGTCGACCTAGGATCTCTGTGTTAAACTTTCAACTTTGAGAGCTTATAACTCCGTCAAAATTAAACATCTTTAAACCAAATTTGGAATCTAGCATTGACTAGTCAAAGCCTATCTACAGTCCAAAAATTGTGAAAGTCAGTTCAGCCAAACCCGAGATACAGAGAGGGGCCAAATAGACAACGTCTTGTTCTTGGTCTTCGTCTTGGTCTGGGTCTTGTTCTGGGGATGTACTTTTCGTCTGTCCTCTTTACAGGTCAAACTATTTGTCCTATAAAGATGGTTCTTAGCTCATTTTACAGGTATTGCTCCGTAGATGTGCCCTTTCCATAATGCCTTTTCTAATTGGTCAAATGGTTCATGGGTTACGGAGAGAGAAAGAAAATTTATTGGGGCCACAGCCCGTAGCTACATGCCCACTCTAAACGAAATAACTACTACATTGTGCCATCAAACCAAGCAACCATAGACAACCTCTTAGCACATCATCACACTCTACCACTCTGGGTTACGGAGCTCTAAACGACCAGATTGATTGTTTTACATCGTTTTAAACATTGTTATTATACAACAATACCATTTAGCAAACGCCAGCTGCAAGACGTAGACTGGAGATTAAAGGATTTGTTTCTATTGTTAACACTAGCGATAGCCAGGTTATTAAGGGCATATAGCTATTTACCGAGCTTAAAGGCGGCGCAACATAACAAACAACAAATTTATTATGAAGGTGTCACACATACCCCACCCCTCATCCACCACCACACCTATTTAATACAATTCTCAAAGTAACACGGATTAATAAACAAAAACGTTCCGTTAAAAGTTAAAAGTAAGGGTCTGAAAGTCAATACCTCTAAGGAATACAGACAAGGTTTGACTGTAAGGCTGTAGGTGTCAATTTTCACCAGTAAGACGCTGCTAAGCATTAAACCATGCGGAATGGCTGTTTGTGGTGACGTCACCATGAGTTAGCCAATGACGAACGAGAACAACGTCTGTTTGGCCGTCTGATTGGACTAGCCCAGTCACGTGATATGCACGCCACAGCAAACAGCCACGGCGCGTGGTTATAGACCCTTACTACCCGGTGATTATGTTAATGACTTAGTAACTCAATTTTGTAATCTAATTTTATAAATGTATTTCAAGCCTATTCGGATTGAACGTGTGTAAGTATGGTTATAATAGGTTTTTTTGGTTCTTGGAATATGTTTAAACAACGTCAAGAACACAATTTTCCTGTGAAATTTGGCACTCTTCTGTTTTCTGTGACTTTTGATCCTTTGAAATGTTTTATTATCTTTCTATGAACTTCGTACATTTAACGCAGTTGACAACAACCAATAATGATCTCTACTGCAAATGCCAAACCAAGACAAAAAATTTTCAAGCTAAAGCAAAGCAGGAAACGCACATCCCACTACCACGAGACTTGCTTAATTAATGAGTTAGTAAGCCAATTTTGTAAATTCAACTTTGTAAATATCATCCCAGCCTATTCAGACAGAATGGGTGTACACGCTTACGCTTGTAGCAGGTCGTCTTGCTTAGAATCGCTGCCATGTTACCAAAACGAAAAAAAAATGTCAACCTAAAGCAAAGTAGGAAACCCACACCCCCACTATCATTGGATCATCTCATGGGTCTTTATAGGATGATCTCGGACAGCTGTTCCTCAAAAACCGGGTAGTAAGGGTCTAATGCTTAGCAGTGTCTTACTGGCCACATTTGACACCTAGACCCTTACAGTCAAAGCTTGTCCGTGTTCCTTACAGGTTTTGACTTTTAGACCCTTACTTTTAACTTTTAACGATACGTTTTTGTTTATTATAAGTCGGGGCCCAGACACCAAACTCTGTATTCGGGTATTCGTGGGCCATTACGGTATGCGTTTTAAGGAGGGCATGTAAAAAGCTAGTGGGGCGGGGGGGGGGGAGAGTTTAGTGCTAATCCTTTCCCCCTAATGGACTATCCCTAATGCGAGCCCACTGTTGGACTAGCGCCGCAGCTTTCTTCTGCTCCTTACCAAACAATTTATTTGGACGAGGAAATCTCGCCCAGCTAGTTTTGGCAAAGTTACACAACGAATAAAATAAACGAAAAATATACACTTCCAAGTCTGTTATGAAAATAAGACAAATCAGTGATCTTATTTTAAAGAATTATGAAGTGTTAAAACACTGGTGTGAAGCTTGAGCAAAATTTTACAACCTTACAAAATAAACATGAAAACATGAAACATGAAAATAAACCAAGTAAAAGATCAATTTTTCGCACCAAAATTCTCTTTCTTAATTCCGGATAATCTAAGCAGTTGAAATGAACGTAATAATTCGAGTGTTTCGTTCGATGTTTTTTGAAAGGCATTTTAAGAAAGAATTAAACATTTTGTAGCGTTACTGTAACCTGTCAATATCGACCAATCAAATTTATTTCACACTTTATTTTTAAACTCTGTCCTTAACTAATTCCGAATGGATAAAGTACATTACCTATTGACTAAACTGCTTAACTATACAAACCCACGTCATGGCACCCGGGGAATGCAGAGACGACCAGTGAATGTCATCATGTGAACGGGAACTACGTTTTCCAATAACATATCGACTGCTCTGACCACTAAGCTACCACGGACACTATCCAGATCGTGTCCTTATAAATTTTAACGTCAGATACAAGTACTGACACCAGAGGTATCCGCGATGCGGGCCAACAACCCTGTAAAACAATCCTGGAAAGAAATCGACATGTAATTGGAAGATCTGGGTTCGATTCCCGGCTACATGATGGTAGGTGATTTTTTTTTCCCGAGAAGGTGCCCGTACAATGGTCTCCCACGGACACTACGAAGGAGGGTTTGCTTATTTATCTCCTTATTACAACTTCATTTCTAAGAATTTGCTACATTCTATGCCCGCCTGACGCATAAAAAACAACGAGAAAAATTAAGTATGTGTTTATGCGATGACAAAACAAGGAAATAAATACGATAATTAAAAACAAATTGTTTCAATAAATTCGGGTAAAATAAATTATTTTTATAGATTCCTTCTATTTCCGCAGAAAACGAAGTTAAAAAACAAAAGAAAACAAACCCGTCCGTCGCCTTCGAGAAAATGCCATTGGTGGGCAAATGTCAATTCAGTGCTAATGTACTTAAAACAAATCATTAAGAAGAAAATATCACCATAGTTAAAAGCAGTAGCCTTAAGTATACTTTTACAAATTTAGTGCAGGGATTAAATGAACTAAGAAAATGCAATAAAAGATTATATGAAAAATTTAAAGGAACTAGTTGTTCACTGGCGTAACATACGCCTGTCTAGCTGATTTCCGCTGCTTCAACTCGGCTCTAACAGTCAGCATTATTGAA
>JAHWFP010021494.1:122446-140586 GCA_023313725.1 Lithobius niger | reverse complement strand
AAGAAAAGACTCGGCTGGAACAAGGACTACGGACCTTCCGTGTGCCACCCCCAAACCCCCCCCACCTCTCCCCCTCCCAAGGGGGGGGGGGGAGCCCTGGCTACAGTCAAGCTTCGAAGTTGTTCATCTTTTTCAGTGAGAAATATGTGAAAGTTAAAAACGTATATACCGGTGCTCCCTAAAATGAGAGCAATGTTCTAAGATTTCTGTTAAATGTCGCTGGCATACCACAGTGCTCGAAGCAATTTGTCATAGCGCGTCCCTCAGCAGCATTAAGCTTGTCCTACGTGCTTCCGAGGTTTATTCCTGCTCTTGCCAGTCCCCACACGTAATTAGGATTCCTACTTAGGTGACAATATCTGGTGAGGTTGGCTACAATGTTCAGCAACACATCATTAAAAACAACATTTAAAAAATTTTGTTGTTGCAAAAGTTACATTTTAGTTTACGGACATCCTATTTAGGTATAATAAATAGGGAATTTAAGATGTAACGGGAATTAAAAAAAAAGGTATTCGGAGAGAAATACCGCTGTCTCTCTCTCTCTCTCTCTCTGAGAGGGATGCTGCATGTTTGATAAAAGTAAAAAGACCACAACATACAAAAAATGTAGGCCTACTTGTAATATGAGGAAGCAAATGATAAAGAGATTGGTTCTGATGCCGTTGTTCTGGACTCGCACCGGAAAATGATAATGAGTTTTAGGAAATCTGCTGCAATATTGTTGCTGGAGATAGTTGTATGGTTACGTTTTTTTGAATTGGTATAAAAAGAGAATGTGGTAGTAAAAAATAACACATTTTTTTTTTGGTATAAAGTAAACACATTGTTGCGAGTTTCATTTTCAATGCTCCAAGAGTCTGCAAACCTGTACCGCTACTCTGAAACTTGTAACGGTTTTTTTTTGAAAATTTCGGAACAGTTCACATGTAAAAGTATAAAAGGAGCAACTTAATTTTCCACCTTGTAAATATGCTTGTTACTTTCAGGCCGGGTAGAAGAATATATAGGTAGTGCCACTCTTGCTCTCACAACAGTAAAACATTAGGACGATAGAAGTACCTGCTTTTAACGATTTACCACCAGAAGGCGCTGTCGTCAAGTAACAGGAAACGCAAAGCATCATGGGTATCAAAACTATTTAGCGACACTAAAACAAATTGATCACGATAAGAATACAAAATTAATAGGCTTAAAATATATATTAATTCAGATCAGGACGTTAAAATAATTTTACGGAAGATCAGAACTGGCTGATCAATTAAAACGGCTTGTCGTTACGAGTGGAGCTAAGTATAACGCACGGTTATGTGTTCCGAGGACGTCCGACTAGCGTGCTCATCGGTTGTTCAGGCTGAAGCTTCATCCGTGGTTTACGTTTATTGTTACGAACTATAAAGTTATGCAGTTTGAATCGAACACAGAACAAGTTCTTCATCTTCGGAGGTAGCCCACGCATGAGTATTTTGCCTGTTTCCGCAGGTATTGTCGCTATTACAATGGTTACCATGGTAACGATGCCACCATTTTGTATTCAAGTTTCGCCTCCTACGAGAGCCAGACTAGTGATGCCTTCTGGTGCCGTTGGTGGAAGAAGGTCATTCTTTACCCCATACGTTTTCAGAAAAGCGTCACTATACTAATCTACCCTGCCCTCAAGTAACCAATGAGAAGGGTTCAAAGGATTTTAGCAAGCGTTAACCACTTCCGGTCATCTGCCAGACGAATCCCTAAGGCCCTATATCTGCAAGGGTTGAACGACATGTACTACAATCAATATTTGGTTGATGGTGTCAGCGGCCGCATTGCTGCGTTTGATTAAAGACGGAAAGCCAAAGGCTCAACCAGAGTTAAATAAATACAGATGCAAACCTATTTACGTTGACTTTTGGACTTATATGTCAGACTGCCTGAGCAGGGAATCGAAGCCACGACCTTTGTAACCACGACATTTGATTGTTCGCATTCATTGGAGTGGGATTTTTGAAATGCTTTTGATTTTTCAGAGCACCCGGATGCATTGTTAATGAAGCGAAAGAAATTAAACAGTTTGGCCTTGTTAGTGCTGTTGATTAAGACACCGGTAGAATAGGGTCAGGATACTTCAACCTGAGTTATGTAACAATTAGATTCTAGTAAACTATCGCATTCGTAATATTTATAATCATGCAAAATAGTACACAAAAAAAAAACGTGTGATATTAACAAATGATGGGCATGGTAAACTAAGCGTTTTAAAATATAATCTAGCTCTTTACCATGATAATCTTGTACGAAGTAATGTACAGTTTCCGCTAAGCATCCTAATGACGTGCGGTAATACAAACCATATAACGGTAGGCCAGAATAACGTTTCATTCAACTGATAGCTGATAACAAAATGGTATTAACTCCACTGTTTCACTTTCTGGAACACAAAAAAAAAGGTTGAAGAGAATGTTGGAGTATTTTGCTACTACGTTCTTCCTATGTTATGTAATAACTTTTAGCCTAGTCTGATTTTGTTTGCAAGTTGTAATGTTTATGCACAGATTGTACAGATTGTAGAGGTGTACAGATTGTAGCATATGATGAATAACACACCAAGTTTTTCTCTTTCTTATAGTTGGCGGTGTTAACGTCTCAGCATATGATGTGTACACTGAGCGTTGTTGTCAAGGAAAGACATATCCCAAATATCCCAACGGAAAGTATTCCTGTTGCGGATCATCTGAATATGACACAACCCGAGAAGTCTGCTGCGATGGGAAGATGGCCTACCCTCAACAACTTGGGTACGAATGTTGTGCAGGAAAATACATTAACACCGATTCAGATATCTGCTGCTTCAGTCCTGAGAAGGGTGTAGTTGTGAAACAGTTACCTCCAAGTGCCCGCGATGATAGAGACTCTCGTCTTTTTAGTCAGTGTTGTGGAGACACCGTTTACGACACCAAGAGTCATATTTGCTTCATGGTTACATCAGGAGGCGAGGAACTTTTAAACTTCACGGTTATCGAAAAGAAATATAACCATACCGGCTGCTGCGAGGGGAAACCCTACAACCAAGATGTTGAAAACTGTGACGAAGTCGGCAAGACATACACCTATCTTTCAGGTCCACCTTGTGTCTTTAAACAAGCTTATGAACGAATACAACACCGACTTCGTTCCGCAGATTCAGAATATCGCCCGTATTATTGGTCGGAGTACAGCACTAACTATTATCGTCATGATAACTTCTGGTGGCGTTACGACCGCTATAACTTCTTAACTTGTAGAGATAAAATGTATAATTACCATTCCCAGATATGTTGTGGTGATCGGTATGGAGATGAAGCAAATGGAACTGTTAAAATATGGGATAGAATGGAGAACTCAGATTGTTGCGGCACTGAAATATACAACCGTTTCTCTCATCAGTGTTGTGATGGTCAAGTCGTAGAAAAAACAGCAAACATAGGTTCCTACCAAGAGGATGAATGCTGTGGGAAAAAATCATACAACTACAGAAAGGAATGGTGTTGTGCTGGCAGCAACACTGTTGTTAAATCACAAGAAGATTTGGGTCAGCACTGTTGCGGCCCCGAAGGGTTAGTATACAACAGGACCAGCCACGTTTGTTGTAACAGTCGCCTTGTTGAAATTCCGCGAAGGGCAGATAAGAGTTACAAAGGGGATTGGTTATGTTGTACGAGCAGTGACTCTGGGAAACAATATCAGCTTTACGAGGCTTACACGGGAAAGTGTTGTGGTGGCACTGTTTACAGTATAAGTCAAGAAAATCGGTGGAAATATAAGTGCTGCGGTGATGAAATGTTCGATTATACAGAAAAATCGTGCTGCGGGGAACAGATTTTGAATGGTTCATATTCCTGTTGCGGTAACAAAGAATTGTACAGCCCTGACACCCACACTTGTTGCTATGGTTCTGTTTTAGAGAAACCATCATCGCATGCTACGTCATGCTGTGGCAAAACGCCTTACGACTACCAACTCCAAACCTGCTGTCATGATACAGCGAAGAGTGAATGGCTGGCAACATATAAGAGGAGTAGGAATGAGCAATGTTGTGGTGGTAAGGCTTACGATACCGATCGGCAGTCATGCTGTGGGTCATCAATTCTCATCAATGATACCAAGAAGAGCTATTGTTGTGAAAAGTACGATGATGAAACCGGAAAGTGGTTGTTTGCAGCAGTCGAAAGGAAACCTAATTCAGAATTGAGTTCCTGCTGCGGCCTCTCGGCTATTGATTGGGAGACTGAAGCCTGCTGCAATGGCAACGTCGTTGCTAAGGTCATTGGTAAAGACATGGAGTGCTGTGGCACAAACCTTTACGATTCAAAATCTCAACTCTGTTGTTTTGGAGAAGTTTACGACAGAGCGGATGATGATAGTAAGAAATGCTGTGGGAAGAAGGCTTACGATGTAACGAAACAAATTTGCTGCCGTGGAGTTCCTCTACCCGTAAATGATGTAGACAGTGCCATGTGCTGTTATCAAGATTCAAAAGAGGTCCTCGGAAGCCCACAATGAATGCAGCTCTCAACTGACTGTGCTACAAAAATCAGACTGGAAGCGATGGAAAAGTCCAAATAGTTAGCAAACTCCAGTTTTCTTAACATTATTGTTAGCATCCATTTGTAAATTACCATCTGAATGGAGGATATAAACAAGATGTTGACAAAATTGCTGTTATGACTTTATCTATTTATTTGTACAGGGCAGTTTGGGAAGTTTGTGTCTGGGGCCATTTCTACAATGGCGCTAGCTGAGTGGCAACATAGCAGTACAGGGCCAGGGGCTATTTGAATACGTAGTTAAAGATACCTCCTGAGAAGGCAAAACTCACAACAACCTTGTAATGCACATGTGTTTAATTTTCAGAGCTATACAATTTTTGCTCCTTGTTCACTTAAAAAAAAAACAAAGACAACATTAGGAATGATTTGAGATGAAACCCTACATGCCCACTAACTTGTACTTATAATGATGATGCTTAAAAACATTAAAAAACTTAAGAAATGGGCTAAGCCCCATAGACAACACAACTGGGGGCTTCCCTGTTGAAATGTGATGTCACTTCCGAAATTGCGAAATATTTACAGATAGTTCCTCTTAAAATTGCTTCCAATTCTGTGGAACAGGAAAGTTTTTTTAAATATTCATTGACTTTTGTTGATCGATCGTGATAGTATATGCTTCAAGATGTGTGCATATCTT
Source organism: Lithobius niger (assembly GCA_023313725.1). Classification (NCBI taxonomy): domain Eukaryota; kingdom Metazoa; phylum Arthropoda; class Chilopoda; order Lithobiomorpha; family Lithobiidae; genus Lithobius; species Lithobius niger. Next base: position 135,381 of record JAHWFP010021494.1, on the reverse strand, counting down.
CTCAAATGCTGACCCCATTTCTTATATTTTTATGTTTTTAAGCATCATCATTGTAAGTACAAGTTAGAGGGTACGTAGGGTTTTATTTCACATCAATCCTAATGTTGTCTTTGTTGTTTTTTTAGGTGAACAAGGAGCAAAAATTGAATAGCTCTGAAAATTAAATACATGTGCATTACAAGGTTGTTGTGAGTTTTGCCTTGTCAGGAATTACTTTTTACTACCCTTCTCTTCCACTCACAAATTAAGTTACTGTTGTGTTTGAACACGTTAGAATGCACGTTGTCTAACAAGGATGTTAAGATGCACGTTAGCAGTTGTACCACCAGTTTCAGCCGGACAAAGAAAACTTTTAAACAATATTGAGAAGAGATGGGGGCTAAGCTTGAAAACTATTAAACAATATTAAGAAGAGATGTGGGGAAAGCTTGAAAACTTTTAAACAATATTGAGAAGAGATGTGGGCTAAGCTTGAAAACTTTTAAACAATATTGAGAAGACATGGGGGCTAAGCTTGAAAACCAATAAACAATATTGAGAAGAGATGGGGGCTAAGCTTGAAAACTTTTAAACAATATTGAGAAGAGATGGGGGCTAAGCTTGAAAACCTTTAAACAATATTCATGGGAAGAGATGGGGGCTAAGCTTGAAAACTTTTGAACAATATTGAGAAGAGATGTGGGCTAAGCTTGAAAACTTTTAAACAATATTGAGAAGACATGGGGGCTAAGCTTGAAAACCTTTAAACAATATTAAGAAAAGATGTGGGCTAAGCTTGAAAACTTTTAAACAATATTGAGAAGACATGGGGGCTAAGCTTGAAAACCTTTAAACAATATTGAGAAGAGATGGGGGCTAAGCTTGAAAACTTTTAAACAATATTGAGAAGAGATGGGGCTAAGCTTATGAATTACTATGAATAAAGTGAGCTATCCTCATAACTTGCCTGGTAACATGATCGGCGTGGTGGTGTAACTTACGGCAGTTGTCCACAGTTAAAGAATCCAAAATCAGTATGAGAGCTCTTGACTGTGATGTTCGTGTTGTCGTACACTGTTGTTGTACGTTGTTGTAGTCTAACGCCACCAGGGTTGGGGGTGCGGCACCCCTTGGTGTCTGTTTGACGAATAGTGACGTCATTTGTTTGGCAAGTTAACGGCGTTTATGCTAGTGCCAAGTTAGAGCCTATTTTTCTTATCATCATACTACTTTTATACTATTTTTTTTAAGTCCCTTAAAAAAATACCTTAGTAGCTCGTGGGATTCGATCTGGCTTTCACTTGGCTGATATCTGACGACTCTGACCACGGACTGAATTGGCTACGTTGTCTTGAGTTCCCGGGGACCCCTGACAGGCTTTGCGTCACACATTGGGACTTAGTTATTTTTGCTTCTGCCTGATGGCGGGCTTCAACAGTCGCCTGCGAAACATACAGTATGGCTCAGAAGTCCTGAACCAGATAGGCCTATATGGTATAGGCCTATACTGCACCCAGAGGAAAGTCCTGGGTTCGAGTCCTGGGTTTACTGCGAGTGAGCGCCTATTGTGGAAGACATTTGCTACTCCCATTAGGTCCATATTTTGCTCATAGTTTGCTGATTTGTACACCTTAGGTTTAATTTGGCATAGGCGTACTGTACATTGTATAGGCCAACATTGTATAGGACTATACCATATAGGCCTACCTGGTTCAGGACTTCTGAGACATGCTGTATATGACACAGTGGTGATAACTGACAGCCAGGCTAAAAAGGTTGGTGCAGGGAAACCGCATGAATAGGCCAACACTGCATAGGCCTATACCATACAGGCCTACCTGGTTCAGGACTTCTGAGACATACTGTATGTGAAACAGTGATGATAACTGACAGCCAGGCTAAAAAGGTTGGTGCAGGGAAACCGCATGAAATACGGAAATGTGGGGGGGAAGGGAGAGGGGAAAAGCTAATTACCTGTAAATATAAGTAATAACCAAAGAAACACTATGAAGTGAGCATTGTGAACTGCTAAGGGCACGAGGGAGCAGGAATTATGATGAAAAATTCATGTGTCATCATGCATCTGGGAATTGAACCGGGGTCGTTGGACTGGACGACTGTTCGAATAGACTGCTATTTTCTGACGAATTTTAGATCATGCAGAAGGAAAAATAGTTAAGACTCAATGCGCCCAACAAATCTTATGAGGGGCTCTGCAGGAGGAGTCCCCAGAAAGCATAACCCAGAAGACGCCAGACAGAATCTCACGACATTTCTGAGGGAAAGTTAAGGAAGTTAAACCAGAGTCATTGCGATGTTACATTTTTAAAGACATCGTTTGGTTGGTTGGCTTCCGTTCCAAAATTATTTAATTGAAAAAATACAAACTGTTACTAACTAACTACATTCTTGTTCCTCCGCGAGACCACAAGAAACATGACGTTTTGAGTTTGCTCATGTTTACGACACGGATGGGTGTTTCTACGAAACGCTAATGCAAATGCATAGAATGTAAGTAACACAAAGTTACTTACAACACCGAAAAACTTCAGCCTTTTGTCATTGCAGAAGAAGCTAATGTTTAAACGTTACTGCCTATACATAGTATTTTTATATTGTTTCTGTTTAAAATAAATCAAGAATTCGGCTCGACTCTGGTCAAAGAAATAGTCAATCGATACCCTTATGATCTAAAAAAAACGGAATCTCTCAGCCTCAGCTACAAACAATATTCACAGTCAAAACGTTACAACTAGCCGGGAAAAAAAAAACAGTTTGGAAAAGCAAGCGGCCAACGAGTGGAATTCAGTAGTATGTAACACTGATCAGTGCGATAAAATTAATCCATTTCTGGTTCCTGGGCAGCCTTAGGAGTATGACTACGTTAAAGGTACATGTATGCATTTAAAGATCCCTCATGACATCGCCAAAATATTTGCAGCATCTTGCACCACCACCGCATGCAACATGCAGCAAACATGTCGAGAGAGATCATCAAATGCATCCATCAAATGTATCATCAACTCGAGTTAATCGTACTAAGATGGAGGAGCACATCTATGCTGTGCTTCGGAAAAAATAGGAGTTTAACGCGGATGTGGAGTGTGCTGCAGTGCAGCATCTTCCAGGGGAAGCTGTCGCGTTTTTTTTTTATTTATTTTTTTTTAATAGCGCTGCTCTTAGGGGGTGCGTATGGACTTGTGGTTCGGCTTAAAATGCGCATGGGGACGTGCCCCACCCTGACACCAAGTTTCGTGATGCCCACATTGCTGGTTTTGCTGTTATTACCAAACTAGGGGAAGCTCGTGCTATGCACGGTGCCGGTCATGAAAAGTTTACGGATACATTTTCCGGGACATTTTCCGGGGACATTTGTCTGGCACTCTTCCCGACGACTTGTCAGATTGAACCTTTATTGAGTTGATCGACCACTCATGCCTGCCTCCTGTTTCCATGCAGGTAGAGTGGGAGAGTGCATTTTCAATGCGGGCGCGAGGAGGGGAGAAGTGGTTTTCCTTTTAGCCTGAAAGCCTACGATTGTTGATGGACGAGCATTACTATAGCCACGGCGCGTCGACCAAAGTAAACACGTGTTTTAATTTTAATGAAAATATTGCTTGTTAGATTTAAATTTTTTTTAAAATTAATTTTGACAAGTCTTATGTCAGCCGAAACAATTTATGCTTGTATGGCTGAACCGGCTCAATTTTGAACACTACCAGATTTTTTTTAGAGAAGAAGAAATCCGGTAAATAAATAAATAAATAAATAATAAATACAATTTACCACCAACACGTGGAAGGACTGCGGAAGGGCTCTGAACCACTAACACTGAGCCTAGATTTAAAGGAACAATAAAGCCAAAAGAAAGACCTATAAAATTTCTGTGAGTGGGCGTTTCAAAAAGACTGTGAGGTTTTCGAGCATTAACATACGACAGAATCCATGCACTGTGGACTGTTCAACAGTTGATTCCTTGAGAGCATTCCAAACTTTCACAACACGTACGGAGAAAAAGTTCTTGCGACAGTTTGTACGTGCAGCCTGTACAGCAAGTTTCCAAGAATGACCACGCGTGTACATCCTGCCTGGGGCGAAGTCGAAGAAAGGTAGATTTACATCAATCAATCCTCTCAGAATTTTGTAAGTGAGAATTAGGTCAAATCTGATTCGACGAAGTTCTAGTAATTCAAGCCCAGTCCTGGCCAAACGTTTGCTATAGTTAAGATCCCGTAGACCAGGTAGGCGTTTCGTAAACTTACGTTGTACCGATTCGATGAGATCAATGTCCCCTAATTGATCCGGAGACCAAACCGGGGTAGCATATTCAAGGAGTGGTCTCACAAACACCTTGAACGCCCAAACCTTGATGTGAATGCTGCCAGACGTGAAGCATTTATTTACAATGGCAGAGCGTTGGATGGAGGTGCCAGCCCGGGTATTCGATCCTGGAAACCTCCGATCATCGTCGGGGGCCGAAAGATTGTCCAGAATTAGCCAGAACACATTCCATAGCCGCTGAAGGAGATGGTAACCTCTCACGCTACCCTGGCCGGCAGTCCTATGGCGGGGACTTTGCCAAGGTCCCCTTTCCAGGGGTTCGACCAGATCCGCAAACCTCCAGCAACCAGGCTGAGCTCTTTCACCGCTCAGCCACGAAGACCACGAATCTAGTCACACGCTAGTGTGTCGCGCCAAGTTAGGCAACAATCATCACAACAAACATCACGTCAATTCAATTGTCGAGGTTGTAAACCATTGTAGCGCGGCGCCATAGCGTCAGTGTCTTATATCTTGAAGCATAGTTGGGCACATTTCAGATACTTGGGGAAAAATAATAATGGGGTACAAAAGCTTAAATTGTGTTGAATCAAGAGCAATGACCCACCTGACAAAAATTAACTCGTGTAGGAGTGCCAGCTAAGCTGCTTTCAATGCAAAATCTGACCCTCAATAACGTTGAAATTGTGTTACTAGTGCAACCCCGCTATGCCCGGTGCAAGGAAGAACGCCAGAAGGATGGAAAATTCAGGGTTTATTCCAGGGCCACGCGTTCTGTCCTCAGGAGAAGTTGTCCAGTGGTTCAAGGATGCTCTGATCAGGGCTTCTAGCAGAGTCGCACGCTTCAGGAAGAGTTCTTAGCCGGTTAGGGACTAGCTCCCAGAGTGAGGCTGAAGGGGGCTGCAAGGACTTAAGTACCTAGAGCTGCAGCCAGTACCTGCCACAGGTGGTGCAAGGTACTTCCTGTACTATATCCTGGTGTCCCATGAGCCATCTCTGCTAGCAGCTACCTCTAGAGGCAGGCAAGGCCAGAGCCATCCTGACCACTGATCTCCAGGGACTGGACCGTACATCAAAGTACATAGCATTACTGGAATACATTAATAAAGATTATAGAGTATGCAGAATACATAGCAAGGAGCCATACCATCAAGGTAAATAGGCCCACTAAGGCCCTAGTTTCAGGAGTAGCGCCCTAGCCCTAGCCTAAGGGAGTAGGGCTACTAGTTAACTAGCTAGTCTGCTCATCTCCATGTTAAATCCCGTAGGGTGATTATTCATCGATACCGACATAACGGGAAGATTTCCAGCTATGAAATTGGACGAATGGGAAATTGGCTGAATTAGTACGAACTGCGTACCTTTTTATGGTTTGGAGCCTGGGGCGTAACGAGGATGGTGTGGGATGGTCGTCTCTCATTGGACAGCCAAAGTTCGGACAATGACAAAGTGTATACTGACGTGCGTGCCTGGACACACACTAGTGTAGCATGATAAATCTAAACAACGTTGTCAAAGAATAATATTGTATTCATGTCCAATTCACGAAAAATAAACCAACTCTAAAAACAAAGCAAAATAAACAAAGCCAAAAACTCGTGAAGAGGCCACCAAGTTGAGAGTAGTTCGGCCCTTCAAAGGAGTGATATCAACACACCAAAACTAACAAAATAAAACAAATTACAACAAAATTAAAACCAAACCAAAAACCTATAAAACAGGTGACCAAGTTGAGAAAGGTTCGGGCCATAAGCAAAAGGTGGTAACAAATTGTTGAAAACCAATTTCTTGTTGACGTACCACTTTATTACACTTTTGCACGGTAGTAGAGTTGAGTCTAATACACAATTTAAAAAAAAAGGACCGATATCATATCAAAAACCAAAACTGGTAAAAGGGGCCGCCAAGTCCCGAATGGTTCGGCCTTCAAAGGAGTGATATCAACACACCAAAACATTCGCAAACTTAATCACACCGAATAATACTTTGGACGTTAAATGAAAACTTGAACATTGCTACCGAAAGTAGCAACGGTCTAGTTTTCATTTAACCTTCGAATTATTAAGCGGTGCGATTAACTTGGCGAATGTTTTGGTGTGTTGATATCACTCCTTTGAAGGGCCGAACCATTCGGAACATGGCGGGCCCTTTTACCAGTTTTGGTTTTTGATATGATAGAATATGATTCGTAAGATTATTAACTTTTACAACTATGATTAATCTATTTCAAACTATTTACCTTTATTTTAAGTACCTCGTAATATTTTACGTATTACTGCGGCTGCCTCTATCTCATCACCATTCTACGAATATTAGCGGTGATTAGGCCTAACGCGGTTGGGCGGACAGCATTGTGCTGGCTGACCGCTTTGTCACCATAGCAACCTAATCTTAATCGCGCATCTCAAGGAAGACAAACCAGGCGTCACTTGGCTATCAGGCACGTCCTCTATGTTTAGAAATGGGTGTAGGCCTACCAAATGTTGTTCTGTCATACTTTCATTATTATTTGGCAGAGACCAAGAAACCAGATCGTAAAACCAACATGGAGGGACGAAGCTAACTGCTTAATCCGATAAAATACCCGGCCCGGCCTACAACACTATTGGGGGGGGGGGGGGGTGGACAAAATGGCCGACACGACTGGCCCATTTCTTCGAGGTCTGTTTGGGTATTGGACAAGCAAATAGCGTCTTTGCTTGGAGGAAGCAAGGATACCTACCTATACGTAAAGGCTTAACGCTCGGTTTCATGTAGCATGCTAGACGCGTCGTCCAAGCGTTGCGCTGAACTGAAAGCACGAAGAACGAAAAAACCCCATTCGTATAGCATTGATTAGTGTTAGCGGGATGCACAAAAACGTGAAATCTTCTCATTATTAGATTTACCGGTGTTGCAGCGCTAAACGAACAATATTTTACGGTAATGGTGACTATTGTTGAAGTCTTCGGACGATTTACTGCTACGTCAAAGGATCGTTTAACACATTTTTAATGAGAATTGAAAACGCCGTAGCGTATCATACAGTACAATACACACGTACCTTGGTTGCTCTTCTGCTTGAAATTCATGAAATTAAACCTGCGGAGGCTTTTTTTTTGTCGTCGAGTGAACAAAGAGGTACGTAGCATGAAGTCATTGTTGTTAAACTTTAATAATTTGGTGTCAATGCGGTGTTTTAAGTTTAAAATGCGCCTATCGCGTGTCACACGTACCTTTCACAGTTCAGTCCGCATGCTAGAGCAGTTCATTTTTGGGGTGTAAGTAGCGCGACTGGTGGCAGAATCGGTGGCTAACTGGGCGACGCGTCGAATTCAGGGGCCTGGTAGCCTGTGTTATTTCTCGCTCGCCGTCGTGTGACTTTGAAGGGTCACGTGATCAACGCATACCGTGGCAGAAGCGACGATCGGAGAGCGAAGAAATACAGTAAAAATTCGATTTGTCCAGTTAACCTACAGCATACAAAGCTTTACGACTTTAGCTGGCAGTATTATGTACAATCGTACTAATTTCATGTACACAACGATCTGCATAAATACAACTTATTTATTTGGCGGAAAATCATATAAAATTAATAGTTTTGAACATTTAAAAAACATGTACCGATTTCTTAGTGCGCAGTAAAATTCCAGTCAAAGCATAACAAAAAACGAAAAGAAAAAAATAATAGGCCGAACAGAAGTCTAATTCAGCAGTCTAAGTAATTCCCCTCACCCCCCCCCCGCCCTTCCCAAAAAAACTATTTTTTTTTGTTTTGGCCAGAAACTTGAAGAAAATCTTGGACCAAAAAAAACAAGATTGGTAACAAAATGGCCTAGAGGCAAAGTACAAAAGTAGCAAGCAGCCCCACCCCAAAAAAAATAGTATATATATATATTTTTTTTTTTTGGGGGGGGGGGGAGATTCTTGCTAGTTTGTATGTACTTTGTTCCTGGGCCTTTTCGTTATACCAGGGTCTTTTTTTGTCCAAGATTTTGGACAAAACAAAAAATTAGTTTTTTTTTTGGGGGGGGGGGAATTGTTTGCTACTTTTTTACTTTGCCCCTGGGCCGTTTTGTTTTTTAAGTACAAAAGTAAGCAAATCCCCCCCCCAAAAAAAAATTTTTTTTTTTTCCTTTTTTTCGGGGGGGGGGGGGGATTGCTAGCTGCTTTTGTGTTTTGCCCCTGAACCGCTTTGTTGCCCCCAGGCCTTTTTTTTTTTTTGTGCCCCCGCACCCTGATTCCTCAATGGTGATTCTTGGGCTGAAAAAAAGGGCATCTAGAGTTCAAATAAAGTGCATTTTTGGTTTAGGGGGCGGGGGGGGGGGGAGCATGTGCTTCTATGTGCCGACGCCCTTTAACTCATCCCTTATTAGTATTTAAACCTTGGACGAAACACCGATTTAGTGTTTCGTTCAAGGTAAAAAAAAGTCCTCAAAATGTTTGCTTTTTACCCCTTTTCTTCAAGTGTGCCCCCCTCCCCCTCTTAAATTGTGCTTACCTTCCTGATTGAGTTTATACTAGGGCCTACCACTGAAGCTTTAGAAAAGACAAAAATAGAATCAGTTCTAAAAAAAAGCCTTTATTCTAGCATCCCTCGAATTTGTACTTTATTTACATCACCTGGGCCAAATTTCACCAACTATTTTTTTTTGGTGGGGGGGGGGGGGCACCTGTGGTCCGGAAAGTGAGAAGCGAAAAGAAAGATATGCACAGACGATGGGGGAACCAGGCCAGTTGAAAAAGGTTTTTTTGTTTCTTTTTTTATACTGCGCGTAATTTTCTTCATTTAAAGTCTGGTAACTTTCTAAATTTATAAATCGTTAAATCGATAATTCTAGATCAATAAAACGAAGTCAGGAGAATTAACTTACTCATAAAAGTAATTTCCGCCGACAGCACAAGATCGAACAATGTTATTATTGCACTACCGTACCATACTAACCAATGTACCGATCATGCGTTTCTGCAACGGTAATGGACGCGCGCGCCGGTCGTTCTAATTTCCACGCTGCAGCAGCGCCACTGTGGACTCTAGGCGTCCTATCTATATATATAATTACACAAAATCCGCAAAGCAGCCAGCAGCAGCAGCAAGCAGGACATACAAAGCAGTCATCTGCATCTGCAGCGCCCAGAACGCAACGTCCAGCAGGACATACGATGCCATCTACCGACCAATGCTGAGATAATAGCTGCGCCCAGAACGCAACGTCCAGCAGCGCGAACATACGATGCCATCTACCGACCGAACGGCAACTTAATGAGGGGGGGTGACCGGGGGGAGGGAAGGGAAGAGAGACGACGCGGAATGAGCGAGCGACTCCGCTAGTATAATTTATTAACTCAATGGTCGAATTTCTAACGTTAAGCCTTTTCGTATAGGTAGCCTTGGAGGGAGCATCTTTGTACCGTGAGTAGTGACAGCTATTGGCGGTTTTCAAAATAATAATTTTTATTTTTACGTATATTTGCATTACAAATTTTTATTATCTTGAAAGTATTTTTAAATAGTTTTTTTTAATTTATCGCTCAGTCACAGTCAAGATACTTGCAAAAAAAAAAAAAAAAAAAACGACTGCACGTTCGTGTATCTTTAAAGCGTTCCAAGAGAAGGAACGTTGGCAATTTGTATTTGATATGTATTTGCTATTCCATATTTTGTACAACTCTTTCATTGTTGGACCATTGTTGCAGCAGTATAGATTTATATCATGAAGACACACAGCTGTAACAATGAAACCGTTGTCTCAACGTAAGTAAGAATACGAAGGTCTTTGGTTCTTACTTACGAAAGTAAATCTAGCCTACTACCGCTATCAATGTTTGCGTATCAATATTTACGTATCAATGTTTCCAAAATAATACATTTGTTTATTGCAGCTGAAGAAAGACTCGAAGGAAAGAGTTAAAATTTATTAAAATAAACAAATAAGGCGTTTATTGCAGTTATTCAATTTTAAGGACGGAGTTGTAGCAAACAACATTCACCAACACAACAATGGCTCGGTTAACCACCATGAAAATCGTTGTTGTACAAATACGTTCGACGATGGTTCGGCAACAATGCACTCACTGACACTGTCGCTTTATTGCAACAATGGCTACTCCGTTAAAGATTCAACTCGTCGTTGTGCAAATATGTTAGGCGATGGCGTTCGGCAATAATGGCTTCGCCACTCGGGTAAACAGCGAAAGTCTTACCTTATTGTTGCCAAACGCCATCGTCTAACAGATTCTAGTGTTGCACAATGGCAAATACCCTACCAAAGTAAGGGTATCATACTAGTGTTGACAACAGGTAACAAGTGAATGTTGAATGAGGCAACTGAGTCTTAAATAAAGATTTACAGGTCACATGGCAGAACTCTTATTGGTTGGCTAATGGCAGATAGCCAGCAAGTACACCTTAATAAACCAATCAGCACAGAGCAATATAAATATCAGTACTAGGACTAGGCAATTGACAGCTATGAGTGCAAGGTACACTCACCGGGTGTCCCAGAAGTCAGGGGTCAACCCAATAACTTGTTTCCCTATTTCTATTTAATATTTCAAAGTTAAGTCCGCCAGGGGCGCCCCTATGGAAGGCACCACCAGGCTGTCCTACCTGATAAATGGGTTGATTCCTTCGCGAAGTACTACACGGTTAGGTTTGGTTCGATTAGGTTTCGTTCCTCTAAGACGGGTGACAAATGTAATTGGGGTGACCCCTAACGTTTGGGACACGCGGTATATTAATTCTCTGGACAGACCAGTACTGTCAGTGTCGCCCTCGACTGACAGAACGCGGCAACAGAACAAATCAATCGTATCAGTGCGGCTTTCGGCGGCCATATTGTCCAGTCCAGTGGCATATGCTATTTTTCATGCAAGATCCAGTAAGTTACCGTCGCAGAGTACTGATTCGTGTTCAGGAGGCTTGATTGGCTGGTGGCTGCCGTTTACTACCTTTCAAATGGATTAATTGCCGTTAGAAAATTATGAAGGTGTATTCTCAGTAAAAAAAAAAGTATGTGTTCCTACGAACAAGCTCTCGAGAATACTTCTGAATACAATATACACCTTTTGGTTTAGAAAGAGTTTAACTATAGGGAGAGCAGAAAATCATATACAGAAATTACTGAACGCACTACGTTTTTAATCCGAAAGAGTATAATACAGTAAAGTAACAAGAACTGTTGTGGCCCGGGGGCCCCGCTATTCACGCCAACTAGAACAATGGACGGGAGGTGCGCCAAAGCACCAATTTGAAATGACAGCCCGCGTGGACGAATCGATGGATGTGATCTTTTTTTTTTTGGTCACCTGTAATTCACTTATGCTCAGAAGCTACCTGTGGAGCATCTGTCATCTACTTTGGTGTTGCCGGTGCGATCTGCTTGTTCCGCGTTTGTTCTTACGCCAGTATGTAAGTATCCACCCAAAACTAAAACTGATGTAAAACGCAGCAAGGCTTCCAAAAAGAATCGGCCTTTAAGAGTAGTGTTGTGATTCAACCAGGAAAAGGCCGCCAAGGTTGGTCCGATTAGCCAAGTTAATCAATCGCACCGACTAACAGTTCGAAAGTTAAATGAAAACTAGAACATTGCTACTCGCAGACGCAATCTTCAAGTTTTCATTTAACGTCCAAAGTATTATTGGGCGCAATTAACTTGGGTAATAGGATTAAACTTGACGGCCGATCGTTTTTTTTTTTTAACGTGACAATGTTTTATACGAATTGTTTTTAAACACCAGAATAAGCTGATGAACATTAATTAATGTAAATTAGTTGCAATTCCCCCAACATCATAGTGCTATATGCGGTGGCAAGAGTTGTTGATAGTAATAATTGTAAAGTTCATTTAAAATGTGGAAATATAAAACTGACAAGATGGCCAACGTCTGCAGCAAACTTCGGAAAAATAAAACCAGGAGAACTACTTTTTTTCTGACCATTTTGTAATATCCATTGGATGCACCGATAATTGGAAGGAAGCAACAAATCGAATAGTATCGAGAAAACACAATAATTATTACGCGTTGTATATTTGAAGGAATGTTTTCTAAAAAAAGATGAAATTTTCGTATTTGACACTGTTAATATAACCGACTAGTTATTGATATGGTTCAAAGGAAAGGAGAAGAAGGGGAAAAAAACGAAAAAGTACTGACTGTGAAGTACGTCAGCAAAACCAATGCTGCCCAACGGCATACAAGTGTACGGCCACAAAATGAGTGACATACGCTGAGTACAAGCAGATTTTGAATGGGTGTCCGGTTCCATAGCTCAGCAAAAAAAAAACAAAATGATGAACGGCTGAAAGGTTTTGCAAGCGGCATCAACGGATGTTTCACTTGTGTAGTGCTAACGAGTGAATATATAACATCTGGAAATTAATGTCTTTCCTTTTTTTGTGTGTGACGGTCTACAGCTAACAAGACTCCTGATCCACGGCTGAATTCACGGATTTATTACAAGTAAGTCGGTAAGCTAGGAAAAGTATCCTTTTTACTACGAATACAAATGCGTAGGTTCCATCGTAATGACAAATGGATAGTATGACGCAGTGCCGGAGAAAGGCGTTTCAGCGCCCAGGACCAGTAGCTCTTTGAGTGCCCGCCTTATCGCTGTTAGTCAGCAGATTGCAACCCCCCATCCCACTCGCCTCTTCCCAAATCTACAAATGAACCCATCACGGGGCCACAGAAGT
>JAHWFP010021494.1:111647-122436 GCA_023313725.1 Lithobius niger | reverse complement strand
CCTCTTCCCAAATCTACAAATGAACCCATCACGGGGCCACAGAAGTAATGCCGACACACCGAAAACAAACGAATCTGTCATGAGGGGAAGAGGTAGGTAGGCTTGAAAGATACAGTTGTATTTAGTTTATGATAGAGGTCCCCGCTGACTGGCAAATAAAACTACCAAGAACATGAATTTGACAACAAATACCTAATTTTTGGTCCGGAATTTGAGACTTGTTTACAATAAAATTGTTAAAACATTAAAAACTGTGGGAGCTGCCACAAAATGTGCCACGACTTCATACAGCCGCCAATTTGGATGATTTTCCCTTCCAATTATTGTGAACAAGTTCCAAATACTGGGCCGAAAATTAAGTATTTGTTGCCAAATTTATGTTCTTGTGAGTTTTTCTTTCCAGTCAGAGGGCACCTCTATCACAAACTACTGCTGCAACTCGCAAATTAATTTTTCAAGTCCAATTATACAGGTTGTCCCAAAAGCCCGGTCCCCCCCCCTCATAACTTTTAAAGGGGTTGAATGAAGACAGTGAAACCGTCACAGTGTAAGTTTGGTTAAAGGATCTACCTTTGTGTACAACCGGCATTTCATCTGGGCCCCCGGGCCCCAGAGGCACCAGAAATGTCCAATTGAATGGACGGTAAAGGAATTCCTTATTTGAAAGGTCTTTATTAGGCGAGTAAAGTGCCACAGTGATTGCATCGATACGATGACCACATCCAAAATGGCGGCCATTCAAACATTAGGATTTTCCTCTGCATCCTATGTGTTACTCAGGTTAAAAACGTCGCAAAGGGACGTATGTGGGGCAGCAAAATGCTTCGCTCAATTAGACTGAAACCCATAAGGCCGTTTGCAGTTTGAAACCTAAAGTCTGGACCCCCCCCCCCCCCCCGGGCTCTCTTTTAATAATAAATCTGACCTTGCTTCGCTACTGGCGAAACGAAACGTAAAACTCGGACGAAGAACATTTTCCGTTAGTTAAACATTGGTGTTCGTTAAACTTTCAAAGGATTGAAAGGATTACATGGTCATGGACCTCTGTTCCTAGAGAAAGCTAGCTGATGGGGGAGGGGGGAACTGATGCCCACAATCTGGATTTCAAGCTGCAGAAGCCGTTGTGGGTGTAATCCAATCACATTGAACGAAGCATTTTGCTGCCACCTACCACTCTTTGCAATGTCTTTAGCCTGAGTAACACATAGGGATGCAGAGGAAAATCGTAATGTTCGACTGGCTACCATTTGGGAGGGGCGCATCGTATCGAAGCTCTCATTGCAGCACTTTACTCGCCTAATGAAGACCTTTCAAATAAGGTATTCCTTTACCCCCCATTCCATTGGAAATTTCTTAGTTGGGACTCGGGGGGCGCGGGGGGGGGGGGGCAGGCGAAATGCCGGTTGTACCTAAAGGTAGATCCTTTAACCAAACTTAAATTGCCAGGGTTTCACTGTCTTCATTCAACCCCTTCAAAAGTTATGAGGGGGGACTGGGACTTTTTGGGACACCCTGTATTTAGGCTAGGCTTCGCCAAAACAGTATTTATTAAAAGTTCAACTTTTTTTGGATGAGGGGCAGCATTTTCGGCGCCCTTTCCTCTGTCGGCACCCGGGGTGGCCGCGCCCTTCGCCCCCCTCTTGCTCCGGCGCTGGTGTGACGTCATTTCGTTGCAGGCGAATCGAACACGCAAGCAAGATGGCGGCTGCAGCTAAATCGCCAATCCAGTTGTGCGAAAAGTAGAGTAATTTAAAACTTATTTTAACGGGCTGAAACCGTCGTGAAAATCGTAATAATGTGTAGAAAGAGGGTAGCCACCATATCAAAATCTGCAGCATCTAGCGCTATCGAGTTCTCTGTAAGGGTACGTTTATGCCGAAAGGCCTTCTCGCTCGCGGAAAGCTATTTGCTAGTCAACCGTTATTTATTTATGATTAGTTTCCCGTTGCTACTAAATGAATGCGGTAATAGATAACAAATTGTATGTATTATAAATAACAACACGGATAAAGAACAAAGTGCTACAGTAATTTTAAACATTGATACAAGATTTCACGTTTTTTCCTATTTTTTTTTTTTGCTATTCTCCCACAAAGTACAGCTTCTAGCAATGATCAAACGTCGGTAGAATAAATAGCTTCTCGCAGCGAGAATTCAAAAACCAACATGGCGTCCATTTCGTGGCTATCGAATCGAACCATCGAATGCCGTCATACAAAAAATGCCGTCATGCATCGTTGCCATGGTTACTAATACGTATAGACAACTCGAAAGCCGCATACGCCGGTAAGGCGAGAAGCAGCCATCAGATTTAACATTGATCAAGTAAAAGCTAGTGAGCGAGAAAACTGTCGTTGCGTAAACGAGCCCTAAGGCTTCCTCACATCAAGCAAAGGAATGAGCAATGCAGTACCTCCAACACAGCCAGCAAGCCTCGTGCTTCTTTAATTTTTGAGTAAAAAATTTGGTACGTCCACGTGCACATGCGAGCAAGATGTAAAGGTTAACGATATTACTGTCACCAGATGGCGCCACGGTATTTTCTTTATATGTTACCGTGACGCCATCTAGTGGCAACAGTATCATTATCCTTTACAGCTTGCTTCCAGGTGCACGAGGACGTAACAAACCTTTACTCAATAATTAAGGAGGCACGTGGCTTGTTTGTTGTGTGAAACGATATTTCTTTGTCCTTTCCTTTGCTTGCTGTTTGCGGTGACGTGTATATCACGTGAATGGGCTAGTCCAATCAGACGGCCAAACAGCCGTTGTTCTCGTTCGTCATTGGCTAACTCATGGTGACGTCACGGCAAACAGCCATTGCGTATGGTTTAGAGAAAACTAGATAGCGCAAGATGCTGTAAACTTTCGTTTGGTAGCAACCCGCCATTAAAGTGGTTTTTTTTTTGGGGGGGGGGGCATAGTTCGTCGATGTATCTTAAACGAAAGTTCTTTTGTAATCGAAACTCAACTCCAAATAAATTCAATACCCTAACTTTTTTCTATTGCTGCTAGGGGTTCGTTAGTCACTAATTAGCATTAAATTTCGTAGGCACTTAGGACAATGTCACGGTCAGAGTGCTGCTGAAATTTTCAGCCTTTTCATGGAATTCGTTATATTACGAATTCCCGTATTTAGAAAAGGCTAAAAATTTCAGCAGCACTCTGACCGTGTCATTGCCCTAGGCGCCAACGAAGTTTGATCTTTATGCTCTTTGGAAGAAATCTCCTGGAAGTGAGTTCCAAAGTCATGTAATAAACCTGCGGGCATCGGTAATATTGTTCATGGGTATAATAACACTGAACACACATGGTATTATCAGATAAATTTTTCGCCTTGGTCCCTCCACGTCTTTTTTGATTGGAAGGTGTTACACATTGAAAAGACCACTCCAGCTTGGTTTGGTAATTACATAGCAGAGCTACTTTTCATGCTAGAGACTTAATTCACCTACCTTTTGAATCCTGCCGTCGTTACGATTCAGAAAATCAAAACGAAAACCTGCGCAAACGGTTATTTTTTTTTTTTTAATTATTAAAATGTATTAAAACGCCATTCGCAGCCATAGTGTAGCCGACGCCATACTCCGACGGCATACTGCGAGGTAAGAGCGTTAACCAGAAAACCTGATTTCGACCAGAACATTAGTAAACGGAAATTATCTCTGGCCGCACAAGTTTTTGGTTGTGGTTTTTGTTGTTACAGGGGGAATGACCATCATTTATGTGAACAGTGACCTTGATTTACCCTAATTTACGGATTTTACCGGGAAAAAAATCTAAAACAAATATATACTTTTTAAAATGATGTTCATTTTTCCCCGAATAAACATGTTACATCTGAAATCGCAACCAAAGACTTATCCGTCCTGAGCTGATTTCGTTTTCTAATGTGCTGGTCGAAATCAGGTTTTCTTGTTGCGCTCTCATCTCGTAGTATGTCGTCGGCTTCACTATGGCTGTGAGTAGCCTTTTAACATGTTTTATTCATAAAAAATAAATAAAAAAAACTATCCGTTTGCATTGGTTTTTGTTATGATTCTCTGAACCGTAAAGACGAAAGGATTCAACAAGTAGGTGAATTAAATAGATACGGTAGTGTGAAAAGAAGTTTTCTATATAATTCCCCTTAGTTTAAGTCGAGATAATTTTTTTCAATTACTCGTTCCATTCTCAAGCTGATAAAAACACATCGCGCAGGTAGGTGCTCGGTTTTTTTCCCCCAGATCGGAATCCAACTCGTGAAGAAGAAGAATTATCGTTATTACAGTAGGCTGGTGTGGTATTATTCCTGGTAACAAAATCAAGTATAGCTTGCTTCTGTGTGGCTTATTGTTTCTTTGTACATGTTAAATGAGACAACGGATGGTCAGCATTTTTGGCTGGAGGCTACGTATTGCTCAAGTCCTACGATATTTTTCCTGGGGGGGGGGGGGGGGGAAGCAGGGGGAAAACAGCAGGAAATAAGTAACGACCATTAAATTCTCGCTGAAAGGTTTTCTACGACTTGCGCCGTGATATTGTCATTAACGTTACGCTAACTTGGTTGTTTAAGGCAACAAGCTCTCGCAATACAAATCGTTAAACTACAATATGAATTTGCAGAGATTTTATTCTTTTTCTTTGAAACCAGTTTCAGGAAAAGATGTCACCTTAAAAAAAGGTGAAACCAATATAACGGATTACATGTACGGCAACGCGCAACTCACGAAGCATACACTTCGTAGTACACATTGCCTCAAGCATGGATGCCTGCCAGCTTTCCATTTGCTGCCTACTCAGGAATTGGAAGAATGCCCAGCAACCAGCTGGCAACACGGGTCCACTGCAAACCCATTTGGAACCGGATCGCACCTGTTAGCCTATTGCGTCAGGCAAATTTCCATTGTTTGCCAGAGTATAAAAAAAACGCTGGAGGACCACGAGAAGGCAGTAAGAATTGGAGAGGCAACTTGAAAGGTTGTCTCTATAGGGCTGGACAGGCTGCAACCTGGAACAATGCCTAATATGTGATGCTCTCTGTACAGTCCCCTAGCTGTGCAGTAAGGAATGAATTGGAATTGACTTCTTGAACTTGAAACCTCTCGTCCATTCCGTGAGTGGTTACATCAACTTCATAGATCAACTTGACCTACCCTTTTGGTTGTGCAAAAAGGATTTCTATTGTTACTAGCAGGACTACCCCGCCTTCTCTCGGGTGGATTAGGTTTTACCCGCTACTAAACATTTATCCTTAATTCCCGAAGAAGGGAAATGCGACGGGTGCCCGCTTCCCAACAGCAGGTAAAAAGTGATTCCGTTTTCAAGCCAATCGAAATAAATAAGGGTAACATAAGCACTGGCCTTCCCCCTACCCTCCATTTCCAATCTATTTTTAGTCATGAAAGCATTAGAATGCAAAGAGCGTAGCCAGTAGCACTGCCCACCAATTCTCTGTCTATTTAGTTATTAATTCGTAAGGTAAAAACTATAGAAATCACGTAAAACCAGAAGTAACTTTAGTTGTTATGTAAAAGGTCCCTAATATCCTCGGGATGCAAGTAATGCTCCGCACTGTCGTGTTGGTGTAGTGATTAGAAGTTTGGTGACATGACCATCTATACCTTTTAGTTATGATTGACAACATTGTGAATGCCGGACTGAGTGTGAAAACCATGATGCTGTTTGTCTGTGGATCACCAAGCGAAAACGTAGTGGAAAAATAAAATGTCCCGGCCGTATGATCCCTTATTCAATTTGTCCTCACTTCGATTAGTTCTATGGACTTTTGGGGCCTTATCTTACCAGCCGTTTGTTAACGCCTTGAGTAACTTAGCATTGCCACATCATCTTTTTCATCTTGTCTAACTTGTTGGATTTACGCCTGCGGGGTTTATTTCCACACCAGAATTATTCGCCGTGGTGGTGAGTCACCTTTATTGCCCCTCGTTAGGGCCACACTGCCCACCCACTCCCCGTCTATTTAGTTATTAGAATGTGAAGAACACGGCTAATAGACATACTGCCTACCCACTCCCCGTCTATTTAGTTATTAGAATGTGAAGAATGTGGCTAATAGATGTACTGCCCAACCACTCCCCATCTATTTAGTTATTAGAATGTGAAGAACACGGCTAATAGACGTACTGCCTACCCACTCCCCGTCTATTTAGTTATTAGAATGTGAAGAACGTGGCTAATAGACGTACTGCCCAACCACTCCCCATCTATTTAGTTATTAGAATGTGAAGAACCATGCTAATAGACGTACTGCCTACCCTTGATGTTATCACAATCAGCTATCCTTTAGCAATGCTACTAGTTTGGCGTTAGTCCTGTGATAGTTTCGGACCGTCACAATAACAGGAAAAACCATCTAAACCCATCACCCAGTCAATTCTAATACATTCTTGAAATACATGTACTTGAAAAAATACTTGAAAAAAAACTTGAAAAAATATATAATTGAAATATGTAATATGTAGTGAATATGATGTTAGACGATAGTGTATAAACGTCAGTTTTTAGTGTGGAGATGATGTAAGTGGCAATTACGTTTGCCCTGATATTTCCATCAGTTTATGGAGAAACTATATTATTATTTTTATTTTGCTATCACATTCACTATATGCTTCACCTAACCAACAAAAATAGCAGAACTTATTAGTGGAATGGGCCACAAAATTCTACTGAATGTATTTCTTTTCCCAAAATGACGTACTTTTGCAACATTTTTCTTCTTTCTTATGGGGTGAAGGGTAGGAACTCATGGACTGGATGCTTTTTGCGCATCTAATTTTGCTACAGATTTAGTGTGCTGAATTACTTTGTTTCGTTGTGTTGGAGAACCTTCTTGTTTGTAGCTATCACATTTTTGTTTACTTTGGTAATACAAAATCTGCAGTTAGGCATTAACAATTAACGTACTTTTCATCTTTTTGGCACAGATTAGTATCCTGAGCCCACCAGGATGGCACCGAGATGGCTGAACCTTGTGGCAATTTGTTTACTACACAACTTGTTGTTACACTCTAAGGCTGTTTCTGCAGACGATTCATCCACTACTACTAATCTGCCTAGTAACCTTGGGTATGAGGCTACTAGCCTGCCTTACTCAACGCCTGCTGACCAGAATGAAGAATTTCAAACAAGTATTCCCCAAATTAATGAAAACAGTAACACAACCTCATCAAATAGTGACGAGAACTCCAAAGAAAGCGAAAGTAATGAAAAAGGAAATAAGTCTGGAAGTAACGAAAAAGGAAATAAGTCTGGAAGTAATGAAAAAGGAAATAGGTCTGGAAGTAATGAAAAAGGAAATAAGTCTGGAAGTAATGAAAAAGGAAATAAGTCTGGAAGTAATGAAGATAGTAATTCGAATAAAGACAGTGATTCTATAAAAACAGAAGCTTTGCACAGTTATGATGATTACCGTTACAATGATTACAACAACCATGACCGTTACTCCAGCTATGGTCGTAACAGTTACCGTTACAATAATTACAACTACAGTGACCGTTACCCCAGCTATGGTTATGACCGTTACCGTTACCAGAGTTACAACTGGCATGACTACAATCGTTATTCGTGGAACGATTACTACAGATCCAATCGATATGATTTTTATGGAGGCAAGCGCTATAGGAGTCCGAAATCATGGAACACACATTATGACCGTTACGATTACAGTTACCACAACTACCTTCCCTGGCCACGCCATGAAAACTGTTGGAGTAATCCCCAAGACGACAAGTGGAACTTTGCTTTTTCCAGCAAGGACCAGTGCAATACAGTTGACATGCGTGGATTGCCTGATCAGCTAAGTGGATATTCCGATCAGGCTGTTCAGTTCCCTGGAGCAGAGCATTTTAAATGTAAGTGTTGAGGTATCGACTAGAGATACATACAAATAATTCTTTATCATTTACTATTTATCCCAGATGCTAATATCATTTGCTTTTATTATTGGCTATAATACCACGAGTGCTTCTATGAAATCAATAATTTGTGTGTTTTAGCATGAAACTCCTTCCGAGATTTAATTTTCCGAGACTGAAATTCGTAGGAAAGGAGTTGAGCACTAAAACGCACAAATTATAAATTTCATAGAAGCACGCGTTGGCTTTGGTTTGAGAATTTTTGTTTTCTTTCCACAATACGATTCTCTGAAGGAATTTGGATTTACGGTTTCGATTTCGATTTACGATTTCGATTTCAATTTACGAAGTAATTTTGATTTACGGAGTTTAGATTTATGTAAAATATTTATGTTTTATGTTTGGTTTACGATGTTCGACTCTTATTTGGCATAGCGATACTATCTTCCATCACAGTTCGTCAACCCACCTGTAATTTCGTTCGCTTCGGCAGTGGTATTTCGTATTAAGCCTAACCTCATTTTTATGCTGCTAATATGCCAAATTAAAAGTGTTTCAGTAAAAATCAGACGATTCACGAAAGTAACAGTATTGCCCTAATACGGGCGTAACTATTCCCGAATCCTGCCAAAAAGCAGCTTTGTGTTTCCATAAAAGCCCGACGATTAACAAAAGTTACGTCATTTCCCTTATTAAGGCATAAACAAACAGTGTCCTCTAAGTGAGATAAGCTGTATAGATCTGTGGTTGTTTGTCAGTGACCATTCAGAAAAGCTTTAACTGTGTAATTACTGAAGCAGAAGGTACACTGTCGGTTTCGCTTTCGATTAGCCGGGATCTTTTCAGCGTAAGCCGACCATGGTCCTCGTTTAGCGAAAAGAAACCGAAAATTCTCAGATTAAGTCAGGCAGGTCGTTTTGCGAAAAGAAAATCAAACTTATCAATTACATGCCACACGACTCTTCCCAGATGTGGTTGAGGTAGTAGTTTCACTGAAAACAGACCTTGTAGACACAGGCACAACATGCTTCAGAAATTTAATACTATAGTAATTTTCAGGATGTATGTACCGTATGTGCCGTTCCTCAGCAGGGATTGAGTAACATCCTCACACTCTAGCTCAAAATTATTACAGTTGGAATAGGAAGTCAACAGTTCACTAAACTACCGT
The DNA here is from genome assembly GCA_023313725.1 of Lithobius niger. Lineage (NCBI taxonomy): Eukaryota > Metazoa > Arthropoda > Chilopoda > Lithobiomorpha > Lithobiidae > Lithobius > Lithobius niger. The sequence goes on along the minus strand of JAHWFP010021494.1, from coordinate 113,409 downwards.
ATTGTATAGATTAATACACAACGATATTCCAAAACTATAGCAAGCAAACCAACATGATGTAGAACGTAAACAACATTATCGTAAGATCATTTACAATCTGATGCATTTTCACTCACAAATAATAGCAGTCATAAAGTGAGTGGGATATCTTTTCATGTTGTGCTTGACAGTGATAATTTTGGAATTCATTTTCCCCAATGTATCAAAGGGATTTTTAGTATAGAAGTAATAAGTGACAGGGAGGTAATTTGCTACCACGAGGAATTTGCTCAAAGCAGGTAAGAATATTCATATCGTGTGTTTATTTGTGACTTGTTGCACTCCATCTTTTGTACCTCCTTCTTTTTATTTTGGGTTTTAAACACAATTTAGACAAAAATATTAAGCTGTTATCTGTGCACCTCATGTTGCTCAGTCAGTTGTTGATATTTTTATTTATGATTTTGTCAATAGTTGATGCAAAACGTAAAAATTAAATAACAGGTGTTCAGTATTAAAGTCTGGTCTTTTGAGAATAAACATGCACTAATTATACTAATAAAGAAAAGACTCGATTGGAAGTAGATCTCAGGACTTCTATTTACTAGCCCGGCACTACCAACTGCACTGCTGGTAGAGAGGTGGGGGCGGTAGCTGCTCTACCTGCAGTTCACTGTCAAGTTGAGAAGCTGTTCAACCTTTCCGAGTGTCAACGTGGAAGTCAACGACGTATATACTGAGGCTCCCGAAAGTTAGAGTAATACTCTAAGATTTATGGTAAATGCCAATAACATAACAGGAAATGCTGAAGGAATTTGTCATGGCGTATCCTTCAGCGGCATTAAGCTAGGCCTGCTTGCTTGTTAGATTTACTTCCATCTCTTTCCAGTCTCTATATATAATAAGGGTATCTACTTAGATAACAATATATTGTGAACAAAACCTTGACTATAATTTCCAGCAATCAGTACGTGGTAGTGCAACAATAAGTCATCACTCGGCAAGCAAATGGTTTATTTTAATTTTTTTTGTCCTTTTTGCAAACCCTTAAATTCTCATTTATCGACTCTCATTTATTATATCTAATTAGGATGTAACAGGGAATTAAAAAAAATATTCAGGGACGATAAATTCAGCTTTCTGTTGGAGGGACGTTGCGTGTTTGTTTGATAGTAGTAGAAAGATCACAAAATACAAAAACCAGCCCTACATACTTGAAACTTTGAGGGTGCAAATGATGAACACATTACTCTGATAACGTTTTTCTGAACTCGAACAGTAGGATAATAATGATTTTTCTGATGAAATCTGCAGGAATATTGGTGCTGGAGAGTGATTGTTTGTATGGGTACGTTGTTGTTGAATTGGTAAAAACGAAAGGATGATGGTAAAAAGCAAACAATTTTTTTGGTAAAATTTTTTTTTTTAAATGAAGCGAGTTTCCTTTCCAACTCCACACGAGCCCTCAAAGCTGTATGGTTGCTGCAAAACTATATAACTGGTCGCCAAGTTTGAAAAAAAATTTGTAATAGCTGACATGTACAGTTCCGGTAAAAAAAAAAAAAACGCCTTCGTTATACGGAAGAAGTTGCAGTATTAATGTATGTGACTGAACGAAAATGTTGATATCTCGAAAACTACTGGACAGAATTAAATGAAACAAAAACTGGGTTGCTTATTATGATATCAGCTATATTTTTATACGTGTTACATGTAATGTTAAGTAGCCAAATATGATTGGCCGAGCGAGCAAGACGAGTTGATAACTAACAATATATCTCAT
>JAHWFP010021494.1:77258-104794 GCA_023313725.1 Lithobius niger | reverse complement strand
CTCTGTTCCTCACCACCCCTTCCCTTCCTCCCCTCCCTATCTACTCTCTTCTCCTTTCCTCTCTGCTCCTCACCCCTCCCTTCTCTTCCTCCCCTATCTATCTGCTCTCTTCTCCTTTCCTCTCTGTTCCTCACCACCCCTTCTCTTCCTCCCCTTCCAACCAGCTCTCTTCTTTCCTCTCTGCTCCTCACCACCCCTTCCCTTCCTCAGCACTATCCTCCCCAGAGCCGGATTATGGTTACTCGGGGCCCTGAACAAACTTCTTGAGGAAGACCCCCTCCCCTTCCCATATTTCTCTTCCACGTAAACAGCTTATCTAGGGTAAAATGGGAAAGGGAAGAAATTTTTTGCATTTTTGAATTTTACTTGTCAGTTTAATTCTTACCTTTTGTCCTTATTCTGCCCAATTATTATTATTTTTTTTAGTTTTGAGTGTCAAACATAAAGAGAGAAATTTTGTTTTAAACTGAAAAAGAAGTTTTCAGCAGGGCCTTTACAAAATTGAGGACAGGGACAAATGTCCCTATAATGTCCCTGCCTTAATCCGGCCATGTCCTCCCCTCTCCTCCCGTAAAACAAACAAGATTCACGTCTTTCTTCTCCATGAAGGCGTATTTACACAGCGATCTTGCTATGCATTCTCGCATGTTGAAGCTAGAAACCATCCGGCCACGGTTTTAGCTCCGTGATTGTAACGACTGGGAAAGCGACTGGGAAAAATGTTTCGCCTAGAGGAATTCTGTAACACTATTGTCATGGATTATACGACTACAAGCATTAGCCATTTCAGAGACAGCTAATGCGGGTAGCTTTTGAGATTTTGGAGGCATATGAATGCACTTCAAGCCGTAGCCATGGCGCCAGAAGGAAAAGGTCGATTTTGCTAGGTAATTTTAATCGACATGAGTAATTTAGGATCTTAAAACATGCGACAATCGATATGAGCATGAAACATCACAGGGCCCTTCTCTTCCCGAAAATGCCAGTTTATGGCTGAGGTCAGGATCGACCCAGGGAACTTTTGCACATACGATACTCGTGCTAACCATCACGCTACCTTGCTAGATGTTAATGCGGGTAGCAGTGTTACCATGACAACGGCACCTTCGCCATCGCGACTAAGGGTGGGTTTATGCAGCGATAGTTTTTTCGCTCACTAGCTTTTACTTGGTTAAGGGCGCGTTCACGCTGCGACTCGCCTTTGCATTCTCACAGCTAGAACTCAATCGCGATGGCAAAGGTGACATTGCCATGATAACAACGCTAAATGGATTAGCTAAATCCGACATCGTTTGAATAAATACTTGCAGTCTTATAATCCGTGCCAATAATATAAAGAATTCCTCATGACGAAACAATTTTCCCAAACGCTTCTGAACTCAAGTTATTTGCTGTTTTCGTTGCGAGGCGGCAGACATAAGACCGTCGCCATGTTGGAATTTGAGGTGATTTCTAGCTGTGAGAATGCAAAAGCGAGTGGTTGCGTAAACGCGCCCTAATACAACGTTTGCTGGCTGTTTCTCGCCCCAACTGGAACACGCGACTTTCTACTTGTATACACGTATTAACCATGGCAACGAGGCGGACGCAGTTCTTCTCCTTGCACCCCGCGACACGACGTACTATACGATGCCTGTGGCATGACAACAGCGATTTATGATAACAGGAAAACAATTTTACTGCAGTACAAAACGACGGACTGATTTCTGCATACCAGCATTCTCCAGAACAATCTCTAGCAGTGATCAGACGACGGTCAAATAAATAGCTGCTCGTCATGTACTGCAGTAAAAATTGTTATCTTGTTGTCATAAATCGACGCTGTCATGTTGCAAGCATCGTACGTCGTGTCGCGAGCCACGAGGAGCAAATTTGCGTTCGCGTTGTTGCCATGGTTACTACGTATAGACAACTTGAAAGCCGCATTCTCCGACAAAGGCGAGAAGCAGCCAGCAGATTTAGTATTGACCAAGTAAAAGCTAGTGAGCGAGAAAATTGTCCTTGCGTAAGGGCTCGTTTACGCAACAACTAGCTTTTGCATTCTCGCAGCTAGAAGCCAGAAATCACCTCAAATTCCAACATGGAGGCGGTTTTATGCCTGCCGCCTCACAACGATAACAGCAAATAACTTGAGTTCAGAAGCGTTTGGGAAAACTGTTTCGTCATGAGGAATTCTTTATATTATTGGCACGGACTATAAGACTGCAAGTATTTACTCAAACTGTGTCGGATTTAGCTAATCCATTTAGCATTGTTACCATGGCAATGTCACCTTTGCCATCGCTTTTGAGTTCTAGCAGCGAGAATGCAAAAGCGAGTCGCTGCGTAAACGCGCCCTAAACGCGCTCTAACGGGCCCTTGCTTCTGGCAGCGAGAATGCAAAGCTAGATAGCTGGATAAATACGCCATAAGGGCGCGTTTACGTAACAAGTCATTCTTGCTCGCCGAATGCTATTTGATGGTCAACCGTTATTTTTTTATGATTAGTTTCACGTTGCTACTAAATGAATGCGGTAATAGATAACAAATTGTAGGTATTATAAATAACAACACGGATAAAGAACATAGAGCTACAGTGATTTTAAACATTGCTACAAGATTGTTGTCATTTCATGCTATTTCCAAAATTTGCTATTCTCCCTCAAACTCCAGCTTCTAGCAATGATCAAACGTCGGTATATAGAATAAATAGCTTCTCGAAGCGAGAATTCAAAATCCAACATGGCGTCCATTTCGTGGCTATCGAATCGAAGACAAATACGAGGCACGAAGAGAATATTTGCGTCTGCGTCGTTACCATGGTTACTAATACGTATAGACAACTCGAAAGCCGCATACTCCGGTAAAGGCGAGAAGCAGCCATCAGATTTAGTATTGATCAAGCAAGAGCTAGTAAGCGAGAAAACTACCGTTGCGTAATCGAGTCCTACGGGCGCGTTTACGCAACCACTCGCTTTTACATTTTCGCAGCTAGAAGCTAGAAATCACCACAAATTCCAACATGGCGGCGGTTTTATATCTGCCGCCTCGCAACAAAAACAGAAAATAACGTGAGTTCAGAAGCGTTTGGGAAAATTGTTTCGGCATGAGGAATTCTTTATATTATTGTAACGGATTATAAGACTGCAAGTATTTACTCAAACGATGTCGGATTTAGCTAATCCATTTAGCGTTGTTACCATGGCAATGTCACCTTTGCCATCGCGATTGAGTTCTACCTGCGAGAATGCAAAGGCGAGTCGCTGCGTAAACGCGCCCTAAATCAGCAAAGCGAGATTCTAGTTAACCTTCGTGTTTTCCCACAGTTCAATTTATTTCCTGGTGACCACATGGCAAATACAGCGAAACGTTAAACCATTCTGGCAATTTTTCTTTTCATTTACGCACCACGCCATATCCGAAGATTATCATCAGTCAAGCAATCGTTTTTATTATTATTTTGAAAGCAACTTCCTTGGCTCTGTAGCGCGAATCCAGGAATCTAATCAAATTGATTCAGGCTTTAAAAAAAAAGCATTTAATTTGTGGCGAGAGTAATAAGAGACAACGACGCTTCCGGGAAAACCAAGTGATGCACTATTTAATGAACTGTAACATAGGACGATGGCTCTTACGCAGAAAAGGATGCCCTTGTGGTGACATATCCGTTTAACGCCGTTTTATAATTTTTCATTCGTTGTCAAACAGAAGTGGGCACGTTGAACTATCTTGCAAGAGACAATGAACGGTAAGTTAACATACTCCGTACCAAACTGTTTTAAGGTTCAAGCTACCTTTTCTACTCGTTTGTAACAATACAGGCTGTTTTTTAACACCCTTAAATATTAACTAAACAAACAAGATGCACTAACACCGCATTAGTAATTCGACGTGTCGTATGGTAGAATAAAAAATATCTGTAATTGACGTATGAAGTTGGAACGGCAGACATACCAACAGGACACTACTAAAAAATCTAAATGCATGGTGTACTGAAAAATATCTACTATATTACACATTATATTGAAAAAAAAATTGTCGCGTAACGTTTGCTACTACGATACGGCAAATTAGCCAGAATCTTGTGTGCGACGATTCAATCACTGACCAGATAAGTTTTCATCGGACGCTGATATTGGTTTTCTTATACAAAAACACAAACTGAAAGCTTCGTTGTTTTACAGTTGCCCGTACCCGTTGTTCTTGTTCATCAGACTTTTACATTTTTTAAATCTTCGAACACCATATTTCATAAATTCAGCAGGTAATTTGGTGGGGGGGGGGGAGGGGGAGTAGGAGAAATCATATTGCGCTGAGGATACGAGAGGTTGACTACTTTAAATTTATTTACAATTTTTAGGTGTATTAACAAAAGTTAAAATATTCACACGAAAATTGTGACAAGTCCACATTGAATATAACACTGCAATTTCATGTGGCCAATTTTTGTTAGGCTACTCAATACAAAGTACTTGTTTTACTAGCGTTTTATAATTATCTTTATTATTATTATTTGTAATTTTAAATCTGTGGTTAAAACTAATGTCGAATCAATGAAACTTACGTGAGTCTTCCTGTTACGGATTTTTTAAAAAATCTGAAAGTCAGAGGCCATTAGAAATATCCCGCCCTTCCCTCCCTCTGGCCAGTCCGCCACTGTGAAAACAGGACATCATTCGCTTTGCTCACTCGTTCAATAGGAAACAACACCACAAAACCGCGTAATAAAATACTGTAATATATCGCACCCGAAAAGCAGCGAGGATGGCGCAGTAATTAACAGCAAAATGTACGAGCATCGCATTCATTATACCGTCCACATTCAATCATAGAAATTCGGTGTACCATCCAGATCACCGCAAAGGTAAGTGATGACTCACTTTGTGTTGTTCTGCGCCATAAGAGAGGAGCCCTCTCGACGTAGACGATAGCCTCTAACCGACCACAATGTTGAAGAGCTGACTTGCCGAAATGCGCAGTTACACGCCGCAATTTATCGTATGATCGGCGTTGAGCGCACACCTTTACGCTGAGGAAGCGCTGACGTCAGCCACTGATCGTGTACTATTTGACGACGGTTTTTCGCTCAGAGACCTTTTTAGAGGTTAGCGAACTAAAACCGCCCTAACTAAATTAATTACAGCATAATACCTTGTGTACTGGCGCACTGCAAGTCACCGACCCGCATACTTGAATTTCGTCGGATGAGAATTGAACAAATGTGTCTGGTTTTTGAGATGTCTCTGACGTAAATCGGCTACCCCCGTTTTTTGGCCACAACCGCATTAATTCAACGTCGAATTAAAAACGGCTTCGAAAAAAGCATGCGAGCTCGTACCCCAAGGAACAGCCTTGAAAGTGTGCAAACAAAACGCAGAGTTCACGCGCACGAAGCGAATTAAATTTTCAACTGCAATTCCAGGGAGCAAGGATTGCGTGTATACGTAGTGTTTGTGGGTCCACGTTTTAGTTGTGTTTCCTGTGAGTCTATATGTTCGCATTTTACGTGTTACATTAAACTACGTGAATTGAACTGTTTTGTTTGATTAGTGATTTACATGTATGTTTGTGTATGGAAGTTGGGCCGTTGTATGTCAAATTTCTTGTTCCCTCTAATTGGAGTTGAAATTATAGTTCTTTTCGTTCACGTGAACTGTATTTTTTTTTTATTTGCCATCTTCACAGATGTGAATTTCTTGGGATACGAGGTCTAATGTTTTTTTTTAGTTTTTTTTTTGGCCTGCCGGCAGTGCTAATAAGAACAGTAGAAAACATTAGCATACCATACAACATTTGACATAATTTAAAGAAAATTATTTTTAAAAAATGAAAGAAAATTCGAAATTTGTTTCTCAGATACTAGATGTGATTATTGGAAAATTGTTTGATGCCGCAATTTAAATAACTTTTGATGTGTAGCTTTGTGTTTTTACCAGGGTGGAATGCTTAACCAATCATGGGAAACCAGCCGAAGACGGGAAAAGTTTCACATTGGTCTAAACGGTACAATATTTTTAGACGCACACCTCTGATAAACTATTACCCGAAAAGTATTAAAGTGCATATTCGGCGGTAAAATTTATAATTTGTGGCGTATAATTTGAGGTAAAGAATTCTGATAAATTAAAGGAACGCTTAATTTTGTTCCGTTTGGGAAGCCTTAAGTTGTAGCGCTCTTACATCCGTGTGGAACTCAAGTTTTCTTTTTTTTTTTACCCAAAACTAAAGCCCAAATTGCATTTTTAAATCGGGAGGAGTTTTGCTGCAACGGATGTTACATCGTTTCAGTTAGTTGACTACGTGTTTTTTTTAGTTCGTTAAACTTTGTGTGGAAGGCCGCTCAAAGTTAATCAACTGGCTCTCAGGAGCACACGCATGGGTTTATTTCTTGTCGCATGAAACGTTTTTTTATTCCATAGTCTTAAAAAATTTCCGATCACGCATCAACGCTTTCACCAAACACTTCTAGAGCCGATGACCATATCAGGCCATTGCTCCGTTCACATGATCGCCTCGAAACGAATCTAAGCCGTACAGAGGTGTGTCACAACACAAATTATTAATTGGGATGTTAAGAAAGACTGTTTTTACAGTGTACGACATTTACGGTCTGAACGCGGCTGAACCTGACGTTAAAATATAGATATTGTACTCAACAAGATTTAAGCTACCGCAGTGGCGTAACTAGGGTTATACTGAGGGGGCAACACTAGGCATTTAGCCGAATGGCCTGGTGGGAGAACCGAATAAGAGCCCCGGAAGCTGATGCATTTTTGCTATTTCCGGCATTTTCTGGCCTTGTAAAGTGCTGTTGGAAACATTTGTATAAAACCAGTTTGCTGACTGCATTATACGCATAAAAAAATTTAGCAATGTAAATCTTTCAGTTTTTCATACTAGATACTTTTTTTTTAAACACTGATACTTTGTTAGAAATGTTGGGAATTTTAAGCAAAATATGGAGTTAGTAATATTATTACTGTTTATCTTTGCTGATTTTTGTATTTCTCCATCTGTTACCTGGTGACTTTAGTGATTTAAAGGAGAAACAGTAGAAGTATAAATTAGCTAAGATGAAAGTTGCGTCTTTGAATTTTTCAGCTATGGAAAAAGTAACTTGGTCAGTTTGCCGAATAAGCTTTCAAAATTTAACAGAGGGAGCGAATCACCCCTTTGCCCCCCCCCCCCCCCCACTAGTTACGCCACTGAGCTACCGGATTGTTTTGTTAGGTTAAAAATAACAGCCCTCGCTCAAATCTGAAAAATTGCGAGTGTCTTATATCTTGAAGCATAGTTGGGCACATTTCTGGTACTTGGGGAAAAATAATAATGCGGTACAAAAGCTTAAATTGTGTTGAAGTCAAGAGCAATGACCCACCTAACAAAAATTAACTCGTGTAGGAATGCCAGCTAAGCTGATTTCAATGCAAAATCTGACCCTCAATAACGTTGAAAATGTGTAACTAACTAGCTACTAGCTAACTAGCTAGCTAGCTAATTCTAGTCCGCTCATCCCCATGTTAATTTCCATGTTAATTTGCCCCATGTTAATTCATCGATACCGAGATAACGGGAAGGCTTCCAGCTATGAAATTGGACGAATGGCTGCAGTACGATACGAATTGCGTACCTTTCATGGTTTGGAGCCACGGGGTGTAACGAGGATGGCGTGGGATGGCTCGTAAGTACAAAAATATTGTTATAACCATTGTTAGTATTGTCGGCATCGTCTCTCATTGGACAGCCGAAGTTCGGACAATGACAACGTGTATACTGACGTGCGTGCCGAAACACACTATAGTGTCCGCGGCCTATCTTGAGTTCGCTGCAGTAGGAACACAGATAACCGATTGTACGTTTTTAGTAGCAGAGCGCCTTGCTGATATCCAAGATGGTTACAAAAACAATGGCGGCCGTCGATTAAAGCTGCCTCCACCAGGAAGACATAGCCGCTCATGAAATATCTTCAGGACTCAAGATACGCAGCGCACACAATAGTGTAATACGATAAATCTCAACAACGTTGCCAAAGAAATTGTATTCACGTCCAATTCACGAAAAATAAATCAACTCTGAAAACAAAGCAAAATAAACAAAGCCAAAAACTGGTGGAGAGGCCACCAAGTTGAGAATGGTTCAGCCTATAGGGAAAAGGTAGTAGCAAATTGTTGAAAACCAATTTCTTGTGCCACTTTATTACACATCTGGACGGTAGTGGAGTTGAGTTTAATACACAATTTAAAAAAAAGGACTGATATCATATCAAAAACCAAAACTGGTAAAAGGAGCCGCCAAGTTCCGAATGGTTCCGCCCCTCAAAGGAGTGATATCAACACATCAAAACATTCGCCAACTTAATCGCACCGAACAATACTTTGGACGTTAAATGAAAACTTGAACATTGCTACCGAAAATAGCAATGTTCTAGTATTCATTTGACATTCGAACTATTAAGCGGTGCGATTAACTTCGCGAACGTTTTGGTGTGTTGATATCACTCCTTTGAAGGGCGGAACCATTCGGAACTTGGCGGCTCCTTTTACCAGTTTTGGTTTTTGATATGATTATGTTTAACTGCGTCAATCAGCATTGCTTGCGTAAGCACGTGATAGCAAGAAATCTAACTTCCAGCCAAGTCTGATTGAGAAAGGCGCTCAGCAATCTGAGTGACGTCACTGATTCGGGTAACGAAATCGAAGCTGATCATTTACAAACAAATGGGGAGTATCAAGATAAAAATCACCAACCGAGGTAGTGACGTCAAACCAGATGGCTGAGATGCTGAGTTGGTTACACGTTGGCCGGCCAAAGCTGGTGGCCAAGAGTGACGTCATCTGTATGCAAAAAATGTAAACAGATATCTGGCCTATCGTAACAGCAGGCTAAAGGAGCGTTGTACCGAAAATAGTACGAATTTCCGTCGCTGCCCTTGTGTCCAATTGCCTGATAATTAGATATAATTAATTAATTAATTAATTATAGCAAGTTCATTTGAAAAGTGAACACGTCATGACGCCTTAGAAATTTAGTGATATCTTTAAAGGTCATGCAGCTTTTTAAATGTACGTCAGTGCGTGTTCACGTGAACTGGCCGCAGATTGCTCAGACGCATTCTTTTTAGTATCGCATGATAATCTGGAGCTATTATTTTATTTACTTTTGTAATAACTTCCAGAATTACGCATGCATTTTATTTTTACATTGATTTTCTAAAATCGAAACCGAAACATTTTGTTTGCTTCCACCGGGGCTTGCACGTGCTGCACGAATACCGAGTATGACGTAGAATGAATTGCGGAAACACTTTCACAGAACAATTATTCCGTACCTGGATTGAGCGTTATTATTAAATTTTTCATTTACGGGCTATGATGACCACTGCAACGCGACACTGAACGTCTTTATTGGTAACTTTATCGCACGTTCGAACTCATTATTTGTGCTACTATACGTTGTCCAGAGCGATATGGGTAGGTATAATAATAATAATAATAAATTTTATTACCACATAAAAGGTAAAAGGAGACCGGTTGGGGTGAGATGATCAGCCCACTAACACCGTTCCTAAACTTACACATAAATACATACACAAAGAAAAAAACGGTAAAAAACATTGATATTAAAGGTTTTCAGCCTTTGCCATCCCAGTCAGTACCGTAGCTGAGAATTTTGGGGCCCCCCTGCAAGAAAAATGTGGGGCCCCTATCCTATGCTAATGCGAAGTGAATTCAGAAAATTTCGGTATGGTATCGGTACCAGCAATTTGATACTATAGCCTATTTTATTACCCTTTTTCATGAATTATACAAAGAAACTATTAAAATTTGGCTCGTTATTTTAAATTTTTTTTCCGTGGGTGAGTAAAGCAAATATTTTTCGGCTTTGCACTACTTTAAATTTGAGTTGCTCCAACACAATTTAAATCAAAGGACTACTACTGCATGAGACAACGAATTTATGGATGACTTGATGACATGAATTGCAAATTTGAATTGCAAGTGAATTGCGAATTGAGAAAAAAAAATTCAGTTTCATCTTACTACAGGCACTCTACAACTGCACGGTTTATTTAGCCAACCATCCACTCACGGGTAGCATTTCGACAGAAACGAGCAATCTCCGTGAGGTAGAAATCGTCCGGTACGATTGGCTCAAAATTGTTCAACATTGTTCAACATAAACAATAATTTCGTTATTTTCTTTTTTATGTTGCTATAGTTATGGTTCGTAAGAACTAAGGACACAAATTATTATTTTTTAAAGTTTTGCTGGCCATCTGTCTCATCAAGACATAGGTATTGCGATGACTCGTAAGAGGAATCAGCTGGCGTTGTAGTCAGATTGGCTGGTCGCTTCGTTTTGGAGGGAAGAGAATGGGGTTCGCATTTTTTTAATGCGTACTAATAAAAATAACTACTGGCAACTGAATGAATATATGTGGGGCTATGATTGGGGTTTGGAGTGGGTTCTGTTTGGTTCGACATAACAGCCTGTGTGTTTAAACGTTTAAAATGCGATAATTTAAAATGCGATGTTTAAAATACGATCATTAAAAACTGAAATAGTTCTAATGCAAGTTCGGAAATTTGGGGCCCTCTTTTGAGCGGGGCCTCCCCGCCGTGCGGTGGCTGCGGGGGCTACACCTACGGCCCTGATCCCAGTTTAACCTTCAGTAACGGCCGAGGATTTCTCGAGCTTTGAAACTAGGCTTCTGATCCTAACACTTAGGGCAACGTAATGGTACAAATATACCCCTCAGCCATCACTGTTAGCCACAACGCCGTATTTTTCTGAGTCAGCCGAACGGCCGCCGAATATTTTTCGGCCGCCGCCTGTTGAAGTTTCAATGCATCAAACATGAACGAAACAGTCTTGAAGTTAGTTTAACTTGTCTCTAACGGTCAGCTGCTCTCAACTGGTTTATTTTTCATAGATTTTAAAACCATGTTTTCTAGCCAGCAACTTATGCACGCCGTTTATTTGTGGTCATTAGCATGCATGATTACTTTCTATTTCATTTTTAGGGTTCGAGTAACAATAGTGAGAACACATGACTATGGAACCATTTACTAAAAAAAAAAATGAGTGAGATGTGGCTCTGATTTTTAATTTGAGGGTTCTTTGGGAATTTTTCCTTTTGAAGTTTTTTTTTATTATTTGCGATTCGTCTAGAAGTCCATTAGGCCTATGTCCCTGGGGGGGGCGCCCCCCCTCCATTCCGTTTCGTCATTTTCTTGTGCAGTGAGTTTCGTCTTTGATATCCTTGCTTTATTCCGATCGATTTAGCCGAAAATTAGTCGTCAGCCAGCCGAATTTATAGTTAGCCGGTGATGGCCGCGTAAAATTTGTGGCTAGCCGCAATTTAGCCGAACTTTCTGTTAAGCCGGTTGAAAATGGCAAAATAATGCGGCTGAGGGGTATAGGTACAAGTCATAATGACTCAAATAATGACAGGTTATTTATAAGTAAAGACGTTCAGCGCTTCTTCTAGTGATCGTCATAGACCGTAAGTGTAAAGTTCAGTAGTTACGCTCAATCCAGGTATGGAATTCAGCGTTATTATTAAATACTTCACTTACGCGCTACGATGATCACTGGAACTCAAACTGAACATCTTTAATGATAACTTATCGCAGGTACGAAGTCATTATTTGTAACACTACGTAGTCCAGAGCGATCTGAGAAGCATTTTAGCCTTTGCTATACCAGTCTCACCTCCAGTAACGGTCGAGTATTTTACCTAGGCCAAATCAGGCTACATTTTAAATTCGGCTAAAGGGCTTGTCATCTCACTCAGGGTAACGTAGTGGTACAAATCGTGATTTCGAAAGAGAGATAAGTTGTAAGTTAAGACGTTAACCGCGAGTACCAGTGATCGTCACAGTGCATAAGCGAAAGAATTTAATAATAACGCTCAGTCCAGGTATGGAATTGAGAATTATTAAATTTTTCATATACGCACTATGACGATCACTGTTCCATTTTCGCCCCTTTCAATTTGTATGATCAATATCCATGAGGCGCGCTAAAGCATACTAGCCCCCTGTATTTCTTTCCCTGCCTTTCACGCGAATGCCTAAGGCCTCCTGCGCACACGGGGGCCAAGCCACGCGGCCAGGTCGCTGTGGCCAATGAGGATGCTTGCGGTATATGTTGCAACGCGCACTTGGCTGCGGCGGCCAGACAGTCCCGACGGTGTGCAGGTGACCACACGGCGACCATACTTTCTCCGTGTTCATTTTTCACGACGTGATCGAGAATTATCAATCGCCGTGTTTTTTGGCCACAACGACCACTGGCCGCACGACCTGGCCACCCTGTGCGAGGGGACCCTAATGATCAGTGGCCAAATCACCTGGACGTGCACCAACAGTCAGGATTGGATTAAGTTACTGGGTAATGCTAGTCACCAGGTCATTTGGATAAAGTTTTAGTCAGGTTGACCGCATCTGAACTCTGGCCCAACCTGATGACCCGGTGACTTGGAGAGGCAATAACCAAGCGACCAAAACAAATGTCTCAGATTAAAATGAAGAACGTCGTTTTGTCGCAAATATTGTCCAAAAACATTGGTTTAAAAAAAAAAAAAGGCAAATCTTGTGGTCAGTCACTTCTGTAACAACTTAAGGAAGCCATCATCTCAACTTAACTTTGCTTAAAATTCGTGTTGCGGTTGTAAGTCTCGACATTTTTTTGTAAATTTCGACGAAAGCAAGCGTAATTTTGTTTCACTGGGTTAGGGCCGGGTCACCGGGTCATTCGGGTCACGGATCAGTCCAAGTCGCCAAGTAAATTTTCGGATTACCGGTCGAAAAAACTGGTCATGTTTAACTCTGCAACCTGCGCGCAGCTCCTTCTGGTGGTTAGAGGTTGGGGACGCTTATTGCTTCCAAAATGAACTCGAGATTAGCCAAAGCACATATCCATTCTACGAATTTTCTTTTATGAATGTATGTTTAAAGCTCCCAAAGTAGGTATTTGTTAAAGCGATTTGCTTTTTATAAACATCCACATTTTACAGCTGACACATTTTTTTCTCTCTTTCTCACAGGTTTTGTAACACCATTTGCTGCTGCCATACTCGCAGTTTATTTTCTCGGCGTTTGCCAACCCGGTGGGGCGTCCATTCAAAAACATGCCGCCTCACAGCCAACTGAAACACAGCTGCAACAACTCCGGACACTGACGCGCAAGCGCAGATATCCAGGAGATGCCAATTCGTCCGAATTCTGGTTTTGCGTTCAGCCCTGGCATTGGAGAAAATGCAAAAAAGCTAAAAGACACGCCAACGAAGCCAGCCAGGAAGCCGAGAGAAGATACCCGGGAACCTTGCACAACGGAAATGGCGACGGTTTCCGCCATTGTTATTGGAGTGCCCGGATGACGCGAGACATGGGAGAGAGACAGGCGAGGAAATTTGGGGCCAGGCATGAGAAGTCGAACCAACCTCAGTTAGAAAAAGATATGGACGACTTTAACAATTCAGCGGGTCGTTCGGTGGGACAAAAGCCTGGTTCCTACGAGTCCGATGCCAATGAATGTGCCAATCTTGTAAATAATGGAGGACTGCGTATCAACAATGGCAATGCCCTCGTACCTTCAGGCTAACGTTGTCGTCCTGAAATTAACTGACAAAGAAAGCGAAGCAAGACTTTTTCACTAGTCGTACGTTTCCATTCCATGCACTGGTGTAGGATCTGCAGCTTTGCTATTACGTCACGCGAACAGGAGTATAAAGCAGCGTCAAGTGACGTCAT
Organism: Lithobius niger; assembly: GCA_023313725.1. Taxonomy (NCBI): domain Eukaryota; kingdom Metazoa; phylum Arthropoda; class Chilopoda; order Lithobiomorpha; family Lithobiidae; genus Lithobius; species Lithobius niger. Next base: position 91,058 of record JAHWFP010021494.1, on the reverse strand, counting down.
ATTGCCTACGAGACACCATTTGGAGGTAATAGCTACAAGGTGCACTGGATTAAAATGTAACGGAAAACAACGGCACTTCTAGTCAAGACAGTGCTTTGAGAGCGGATTTCTTAGGCTTAAAAAAACGTTGTTTTCGCCAACAACAAAAATCGCGCGTTATAGGCTTAAGAAATCCAGTCTAATAGCATTGGCTTCAGTAAGACGACTTTCTTTTTGCCCTCCAGTGCCCCTTGCAACTAACCCAGTTACTGGCTCCACCATCGAGTTATACACAATAATACTACGTTATGTCACTCCCCTATAGCACTAGACTACCAAAAGAAACGGCTTCTGGGATTAGGACACTGCGATATACCTACCCTGCAAGAAAAAAAGTGGCTGCTGCCTATGTCAACTCCAGGCGTTTTCTGTTACTATATAGTTATATAATTATAATGTTATGTTATTTATAGAACAATTAACTCGTCAGTCTTACTCAAAAATAAACATATTTACGCCCAGTCTGTGGCAACTAGTAATGAATACGGCTACCTTAAGTACGAAATTACTACAAAAGGCGTCTGCGGTACTACAAGTTAGCAAATTTTTGTAATTATAATGAAATAAAGCCATTTACTATTTTTTCTTCTTGGAGACAACTAATTACCAATGAACTGTAATTTTACTTTGCTTGTAAGCATGCTGTGTATTCCCCCTTGGACTCATCATTATAGAGCACCGTCATGTGACGTCATATTGGCTACGAGACACCATTTGGAGGTAATAGCTACAATGTGCACTAGATTAAAATGTAACCGAAAAAAACGGCACTTCTAGTCAAGACAGTGCTTTGAAAGCGGATTTCTTAGGCTTAAAAGAACGTTGTTTTCTCCAACAACAAAAATCGCGCGTTATAGGCTTAACAAATCCAGTCGAATAGCATTGGCTTCAATACGACGATCTTCCTTTCTCCCTCCAGTGCTCCTTGCAGCTAACCCAGTTACTGGCTCCACCATAGAGTTATACACAATAATACTACGTCGTGTCACTGTCCTATAGGCTCAACAGAGCCTTTTAGGCTATTTCATTCGTATTCTCGACACAGAAAAATCCACCAAGTGATAACTGACATGCATGGAATTTACCGCAATCCATGGGGCTTATATTCCTCACCACAACAATTAAGGTTAAGCTTTAAGGCCTTTCATGTCTTGTCCGATTTCATGTAACGGTACTTGCATAATACTTGCGTTTTGCATAATTCTTAAGATCAAAGGCCATCAAACAGGTTAAAGAGGTGGAAAAGTTGAAGGTTGCAAGGTATGTACGTTGCGTCTGGTTAAGGCTAATATTTTTATTACCATTTTTGTGTTCAGGGGAACCCGTAAACGTGTCTTTTGTTAAATTCGCGTATTTCATAAAATATTCTTATTACAATTTTCCTAAAAATGTAATTCTATGAGATGTTTAACAGATTTTTTTTTTATCACTTCGTCGACTCATTTTGATCCTCTTTTCTGATGGGATTCGACACTCACACTGCGCACATGCTTCCACTTAAGTTCTTTAGTGTTTTTAACTTCAGTGAGGGAAAACGGATGCTACGCGTTACGTCCTGTACAGCAAACCGGAACTGAAGGCATGGAATCAGTCCCAGACTACTTTGTATCCCCTCAACTTATAGAGCAGTGACACGACGTAGTATTATTGTATATAACTCTATGCTGGAGCCTTAATGGGTTACCTGCAAGGGGCACTGCAGAGAGAAACAGAAGGGCGTCATACTGAAGCCGATGCTGTGAAGTGTGATTTCTTAGAACGCGGGATTTTTGTTGTTGGAGAACACAACGTTATTTTAAGCCTAACAAATCCGCTCTTCCGTTGTTTTTCCCTTCATTTTTATGTAGTGCACCTTGTAGTTATGCCCTCCAAAACCCATACTGGTGCCAATATGGCGGCTAATGTCACGTCTCTATAAGCTAGTGTTGGGCGATACCCGAAATTTTTGTAACGGTGCCGGTACCAGCCTTGGTACCGCGGTACTCGGTATTTAACGGTTCTTACAATTTGGCGGTATTTCCTTCGGTACCTCCGGTATCAACGGTATTTTTTTTTTAAGTAGCCTAATCAAACTTATTAAGGTTGGAAATGGAATCATCAGTTTCGTTTACGTAGCCCCTTCCACCCACTCCCCCTTCAAACGAATACACATAAAAAATAATCACCAAGTGGGTTACTGAACTTTGAACTCAATTTTTATTTTTGTGTTGGTTCTTACGCTGGTTGTAGCATCAAAGTTACACAAATTTGGCTCCACTTTTATACATTGTTTAGAAGTTTAATTTTACCATTGTTGACCTTTAAACTGATTATTACACCACTTTGAGCCTTACAACACAAGGGTGACTGAACTATTGTTATAATTTTAGTGCCTTTTTCATATTAAAACAATACCGGTATTTTAACAATGTACGGTACTTGGTACCGTTGCATTTTCGGTACCGCGGTACACTGCGAGAACTGGTATACCGGCCTACACTACTATAAGCTCAATGCTTTGACAGACTACATCGAGAGACATTGCTCAGAAGTATTATAGGATTAACTGAGCAAAAAACGGCTTCGCAGTTTAGAAAAAAAAAACAGCTCGTAATTTGTGTTTATTTTGTGTATGCCTATTTATCTTTCAATTTTGTAGCGTTTTGCTGTTTATGGCGTCTATTTTGTGTGTGTTTGTGGGTTTATGTTTTACGAATTGGAGTTCAAATTATAGTTCGTTGCGTTCGAGTGAACTCTAATCCGTTTTTATTCGTGTACCTTCAGGGCTCTGAGTATGGGGATAAGAGCTCTTTTTTTTCTAAACGGCGAAGCCGTTTTTTGCTCAGTTAATTTGTTGGCTTTTTTCGCTTCAATTTTATGTGTGTCCACTGTCCACCGATTTTTGTTTTCGAAAAAACGGAACATTAGAAACGGATACTTATGTTTAGTTTCCATCGAAGGTTTGTTCCATGATTATTATTTGATGGCAACACATTAGCGTATTTCTGGATTTAGCATGCGTCACCTCGATGAGTAGTTGATTCTGGATTGTTTCAGTATCGTGGCAACAATCGCGGAAACAATTCAACTGCCCTCCCGAAGCCCGCATTGAAAAAGTAAATAAGTCACTCAGTCATGTCGGCCGCCTAATTTTGACATTGTTAGCCGCTCCGCTGCCGCCTCCGCCTCCTGTTCAATTTTCTGAAATTCTCGTGCGCAAACGAACTCTAATAAGCACGGCCAATACACACGTTGTTCATGCCATCATGGAACAATGTCGACGCGTGCAGCTCCAACCCATGTGGTCGTCTAACATTGTTTATCACGCGATTGTTTGTTGAAACGATAAAAATAACGTTAAGGCTACTTTCTAAGTAGTATAGACTTTTCTGACGATTTATTAGCACTCGAAGGGAACACGTTATTAAGCCCCGTCGCAATTTATAATTGTTTTAAACATGTGTTTCAGACATCTCAGCAGTAGAGCACTGACACCATGGAACAATCATATCAGCAACGGCCAATATCAGCAACGGCCATTGTTGTTGTTCGATGTTGAATTTAACAAGCGTGGAACAAGTATTGCATCCAAAGCTTCTGTGCATATCACGCGAATCATGCGTGATCAACGAAATTTTACTTTCACTTTTAAATAAACCACTGGTTTCGAATCATCTGGGCACAGAGTTCGCCTCGAATGCATATGGCGACATTCTGAGTACTACAGCAAACGTGAATTTGTCCCTCAAAAGTAGTTTGTCAAACCGGAGCGCCCCACTGTTAATCATTCACTATTTGGAAATTGTTGATAAGTTTACCTTTCTTAACACAACAAAGGAAATGAAAAATGGCTTTTCATCTAACAAAATTCATCTGTTCGCCACAATGGGATGTTTCTCACCTGGACATTAATGAAGAGATTAGGATAAAATAGGATAGAATAGAATAGACGGTGTCGGTCAATAAGCTAAAAGCTTGTTGAAGGCCCAAGCGGGTAGAAGTTAAGTGGAAGGAACCCTTCTCTTCACCAGGACCGAACCCGGGTCTTTAGATGCCAGAGATGAACAGCCGGGACCAAGGCGCCTATCGAATCTGATGCCCCGGTGCCCGCGGCTACCCTGCACCCAATAATTACCATTAGAAAAATGGCAAAGAGCAAATTTCTATCATTCTCTTTATTGTATTCAGTCCAGTGAAGTGGAGCGTTATTCTAGTTTCGTTTTGGCACCAAATTTCTTACTAAATAATATATAGCATTAAAAAAAAAACACACTTTTTAACAAATTTTATAATTCAGTACGATATTCTGAAGCCTTCTTCCAGTCTTGAAGTATCATATCGGCACCTTTCTCGCCAATCATGACAGCCGGAATCATCGTGTGGCCGGTAACAACGTTCGGGGGAATCGACATGTCAACCACTCGGAGACGTGTGGTGTTGTACAATCTGAAAACGTTAATAAATATAATTTGAATTTGAAATAAATTGTGTTGTAGTGAATTATTAGTAGGTTAATGCATACAAACAGAGGGCATTCCAAGGTTTCCACCATTATAACGACAACCAATTGAGGACTTCCCTGGAAAAAGGGCACTATGAAAAATACATGTTTTGAGAAAAGGGCAAAAAAATGAGAACTAGTATTTTGTACTTAATGTTTGAAAGTTAGAATTTCCTGATGGGATATATATTCAGGTTCCTTTTTAAAACATATTTTTGTAGCAGATATGTCAGGAAAATAGGAAATTATTGGAAAAATCGTCAGTGGCACTGGTGGCGGCCATGTTGAAAAGCAGCGCCATCTCGCGGTGGCATCCGGAGTTAAATAAAGAAATTACTTGTAAGGCGCTTCTGTTGGTCGACTTCTTACAGTTTGCGCCCTTATTCCATAGACTGAGAGGTGCTCTATCAGATTTTTTAGGAGGCGGAAAAAGGGGACAAGTGACTTTATGCCCTTTTTCAGGGGAACTCCTCAATTGGGATCAACAATGGTGTAGGTACGTTGCACCACGATACATCACTATGTTGTGTCAACACTGTGGCGTCAACACTTTGGAGTCAACATTGTGGCTTCATGCGTCATTCCACGCCTAGAAATAATTGTTGCCAGAACCAAATTGACAAAATTGTACATCAGTGGGTTGGTTGATGATACAAGTGTGGGTATGGTCTCAATCTCTTTGCTATATTGTGTAGTAGAATGAGGTTCTAAATGGGGGCAATTAAAAAAACCATGCAACATTTGCGCCATAGCGGCATAAAACAAAGTGGTGCCGCCAGCGAAAATTAAATTTTTGCCTCTATCGATAGAACCGTCGGTCCTACAAAAAGGTTCATAGGACCAAATTTTGTTTGTTATAACATTGCCTACAAATTCACTTTTCCAGTAGGTACAGTCCTTTAGCCACAAATGCATTAATTTCTTATAATGAAAAACCAAAATGGCCATCAGCTGCTATAGTTTTTTTTTTTGGCCCATACCTTGAGAACAGTTAGTCCTACGATGAAATTTTATAAGACCAAATTTTTTCTTCGTCAAATTGTCATCGAATTAGTGTCTCAGCATTTTTTTCGTAGCTACAGCAAATTAAATAAAGGTGTTCATCCATTTTCGGTGAAGAATTTTTTAATGCGGAGGGGGGGGGGGGGAATGCCAAATCTGTACAATCCATGAAAAGATCATCGAAATTGTGCCACATAGAAAATTAGGTTATACAGATAACGTTTAGCTGAACTATCACTCTTAGAGCCACAAACGTTGTATCATTTCTATATTATCTTTCCCCGTCACTATTCGTGTTTGTCCTCAGTCTCACTGCTAATGCCGTGTATGTCATCTATATAGCAGCGTCAAGTGACGTCATATTGGCTACGAGACACCATTTGGAGGTAATAGCTACAAGGTGCACTAGATTAAAATGTAACGGAAAACAACGCCACTTCTAGTCAAGACAGTGCTTTGAGAGCGGTTTCTTAGGCTTAAAAGAACGTTGTTTTCTCCAACAACAAAAATTGCGCGTTATAGGCGTAAGAAATCCAGTCTAACAGCATTGGCTTCAATAAGGCGATCTTCTTTTTCCCTCCAGTGCTCCTTGCAGCTAACCCAGTTACTAGCTCCACCATAGAGTTATACACAATAATACTACGTCATGTCATTGCCCTATTTCGTCTTCATCTTTACCCATATTATCACAGTGCTCTGGGTCTGCCTCACATTTACACAACTCTGTACACTTCGAAACCATTTGCATCTACTTTGTGTACGTGAACAGCGACAGACTTTGGATACAAGTTCAGGAACACATGGCATGGTACAAATCTCCAACTTTCTTCCATCCCAAGTTGTCTGGGTGGACGAGTAATTGGGTGATGGACAATATTTTGATTCTCATGCACTACCTGGATGTGCTCTCTCTCAATATAGCCGGATGTAGTGCTCCTTTCGTCGCAGTTAAGATTTTCATCGCGACTTTGCTTCTGCGTGAACATTCTCTGTCGAAAACGTCCAATTTCAGTCAGCATTGTTTGCACTTGGCAAACAAAAGCTTGTAATGCATCCCTCTTATGCCAGAACTTGCTGTATTGAATGACTTCCATCACTTTCGTTTTCCACTACTAGCAAATGAACCAGTTTCATCGGCTCCGTACAGTGCATGGACGGCGTATAGAGCAGTGACACAACGTAGTTTTATTGTGTATAACTCCATGGTTGAGCCGGTAACTGGGTTAGCTGCAAGGAGCACTGGAGGTTGAAAAAGAAGGTGGTTTCCTGAAGCCGATGCTATTAGACTGGATTTCTCAAGCCTATAACGCGCGATTTTTGTTGTTGGAGAAAGCAACGTTTTTTTAAGCCTAAGAAATCCGCACTCAAAGCACTGTTTTGACTAGAAGTGCCGTTGTTTTCCCTTACATTTTAATCAAGTGCACCTTGTAGCTATGGCCTCCAAATGGTATCTCGTGGCCAAAATGACGTCACATGACGCTGCTCTATTGGTCGATACCCCCTTGCTTCCCACGCCATGCAATATACAGGGTGTAACAAAAGGTCGTGTCCAAACTTTGGTGACTAATTCCTTAGGTCAAACTAAGAATATAATTCATATAAACATTTTTCCAAAAACGTCTTATTCTTTGGTTATCGCATGAATTAAGAACCCAAGTTCCAGCACCGCCTCCCCACCTCCGCCCACGCTCTGGCTATTGCAAAAACAAAACCACCGTTGGAATTTTCGAACATGTCCGAAACTCGACGGTGTCAAACCTGCATTAATGTTCAGGGAAGAAACTTTGAACAATTACTGTAACTGATATCCCCCCAACCACACACAGGAACCAGGTGTGTTTGAGAAACAATAACATTTTTATATTTTTTATTTTTACGAACCACTCCAGCACTTCATGGAAATAACGTCGTCTGCAGGGCATTTGCAAACTTGCTCTAACGCCCAGGGAAGGATTTTTGACGAATTATTGTGACGTGAACCATCTCGCATTGCTGACAAGGACCCGTCACAATATCACCGAACGTACAGTAGCTGGAATATTAAATCGACGCAAACCTCCAACACTATAGTAAGAGATGGACAACAAATTCCGACAGCACCAGACCAATAATCCAGCTGCTGCACGTTCGTGCAGTTTTAAGTGCTTCCCTTTGACCCAGTAGTACTGTTATCAGCCTTTTCTATTTCACAGTGTTTTCTTATTTTAGTTTCGATCTGTGCAGAACTGATGTTCGCGTTTAATACTTCGCGTTATTGAAACCTGTATGGTATTATCAGTCCTACACTGACTAACACCGACTAACGAAGTTTTCAAACAATTGTTGCTTCCCCTCCAGGACAAATTGTTTGACAATTGAGATATTTTCCCTTTAGTCTGATTTTGATTCTTAACAGTATGTTCTCTACCTGCAGTTCATTGTCTCCATTCACTACCTTCCTATTCTGATTTGTTTTTGCATTAGCCAAAGCGTGAGCGGAGATGGGGAGGCGGAGTTGGAATTTGGGTTCTTAATTCATGCGATAATCAAAAAACAAGATGTGTTTGGCCAAATATTTATATGAATTATATTCTTAGTTTGACCTAAGGAATTAGTCACCAAAGTTTGGACACGACCTTTTGTTACACCCTGTATATTGCGCAGGCCGGTTTAGCTCATTACGGAATTAAACGTAATGTTTTTATGCTTTCATGTTTTAACGTTTTTAAAATTCATTCTTTTACTTTTTAAACTATAGGTTGATCCTACATTTTAGATCCGTTGCGAACTATCATTCATACATTCCTTGTGACATCTTCATTCACTCGTTTGTTTCTCCTTTATTACGGAAATCCCTCAGGCCTCGTGCTAAAATTTGTGGGGACCGTACTGTAGTGAATGACACGGCATTCGGTTGCAGTGGATGGGTAGACGGACAACATGCTGACGACAAATGAAGAGAGGCCCAGAATTCCTTGGTATGGATGTTTATAATTAGTTTAGGTTTTGGTTGGTTTTAAGCTTGCCTACCTTTTTTTGGGTAAAACTTCATCGCCGCTAGGGAATCAGGTGAGTAATAGAGACACACATGCTGCCTAAAGCTGGGGCAAAGGATAAATTCGGGGCACCTTTCAAATAACAGGATCTAACTATAACCAACCCTTACCGTTGCTGGGACCATGAAATGTGATAGAAACCAGATATGGAAGGCATAACAACCTTAATATATGAGCAGCGTCATGTGACGTCATATTGGCTACAAGAGAGATAGCTGCAAGGGGCACTTCTAGTCAAGGCAGTTCTTTGAGAGCGGATTTCATAGGCTTAAAAAAACGTTGTTTTCGCCAATCGCTTATGCTGCGAGGTTGTAATCGGAAAATAAAGATTCCACTCTTGCTTAAAAATGTCAGCAATTGCCAACAAACCGACAAAAATCGCGCATTATATGCCTAAGAAATCCACTCTTCAACAGCATTGTCTTCAGTAAGACGCCCTTCTTTTCCCCCTCCAGTGACCCTTGCAGCTATCCCAGTTACTGGCTCCAGCATAGAGTTATATACAATAATACAACGTTGTGTCACTGCCCTATACAACCGATGTTGAACAAAGTTTTCTGCAGAAATACATGTCAAGATGTTGTTGAACATTGAAGCAAAGGACACTGTTGCACATCGAGATTCATGGCGCTTCATTGTTATGCTAAGACAATATACAACTCTTGGGGAGACTGGCGAGAAATATCCAATCCAGGGCCGGATGTACGGGAGATACACGAGTATGGTGGTGCTTTGGGTATCCCTGCAGTGTGCCTATCGTTAGTCCAAGCAGCGCTGCAAACAGAATCTTTTCATATGAAGCACACACCTAATCCTGCTTCCTCCTTTCGAGCAAGAAATGGATACAATCCAGTTTTATCTTTCCAGCATAGTTGCCATTCTGTGGATTTTGCGCCGCTTGTAGTCATGGTAGTGTATAGTGTATTTATAAGTGCACCAATTTTGTATAAATATAGACTTTACATGTGGCACGTTCGATCTGTAGCCACATTGGCCAAGGCTTATTCGAAGAAATGAAGCAATAAATTCTGCTTGAGCATTATATCTGCATGCAATGTATTCTGGGATCAAAGGAGGATGGTTTTTCAGCTCAACCAACTAAAATAAAAAAAAGCCTTTTCATAGACATACGTTAGCCAAGTCTTGGAACTTGCTACCAACTTGCAATAAATATTACTGCGCAATTCGGCCCTGTCGACGTATTCGAACAATAGAAGCATTATTTCTGCAATGTATTGTGGGATCGAAGGAGGAGGGTTTTTCAGCTCAATCAACTGAAAGAAGGCCTTATCATGCACATTTGTCAGGTACCGACATCTAAATTACTACCAACTTGCAATAAACATAAAGCAATTCGGCCCTATCATACCAAGTGCTTTGATTGTCACTTAGGGGCATTTGTTTTAACTAACTCGAACTCCCAACTACAGTACGGCAGTGTCACTATGGCTTAGCCGTAGAACTTCGGCCATTGGTTTCAAAGGTAGCAGTTCAATTCCCCGCTTAGGCAGTCTGACATTAAGTCCAAAGGGCAACGTAAATAGGTTTGAATCCGTATTTATTTAACACTTACCATGCTTACTTGGCTTTCCGTCTTGCTCAACACATTAAAATGTGGCATACGTACGTTATAAATCTTACTTTAACATTCAAAATTATGCTAAAGGTAACAAAACACGTAAACAACCTTAAAGCTTACTGTAAGCATAATGTTCCTGTCATACCTTAGTCTGGAATCCACTACTGCCATAGGATCACTTGCAGGACCCATTTTGCAAGATGAGGTCTGGTGGACGTAGCCAATCGACTTCTGTCGAACGTAACATTCCCAGTATTCGTCAGAGAGTTCTGGCAACTGCTTGCAGGGAGGCGGTGTACCATCCTTCCATAATTTAGCACCAAACTTTTGGAAGGCTTTAGTTTCCATTAACTTCAAGGCACCTCTGATTGCTGCAAATATAAGTTTTAAATTTTGCACGTTAAGAGAGACACGAGATTTTACAAGTTTTTTTCTGTGTAGTTTGCAGTGTACGAATTGACTTTTTCCGAATGAAACTTTAGTGCGTGAATGTTCCCTAAGTCGACCGCGTTAAGAACATCCCATAAATACTGCAAGTGAAGGACAATATATAATACCACGTAACGGGTTGATAATTTCTTTTCAAATTTTTTTCATTTCTAATTCAACTAATGTAATAAACTAAATTCGCCTTCTTTTTTTTTTATTTTAACACGAAATGCAACCTGTGTTCGAAATACTACAACAGTGGCAGAAAGTGTAACAGCAAGTTTCAAACACTATCACAAAAGTGCGAGACAAAAATAGAAAACTACTTTTTCTGCTTAAAACGTTTATGCACTTTTCGAGAACGTCCAATTCTCGCATAATTTTACACCAAAAAATTGAAGTAGTGAGTAGTTTTTTTCAGAAATTGTCATTCGTATATAAAATTTCCACGGGCCAAACAATATTACCTGTGCTGTTGACTTAGGAAAGGATTCACGCACTTACGATTCATTCGAAATAGGTCTATTGCCCGACTAGGCGAAATTGGTTGTCTTTTTTCCTGATAAAATTAAAAAAAAACTTCTTTCTTTTTTTTCATTTTATTGCACTATTTGTTTCATTTTTTCTTCAGTATTGATGGTGATGAACACATACTTAAAATTGATGTAGGAAAAAATAACTTTATAAAGTTAAAGTAATAAGTGTTCAATGAATAATTAATAATAATTCATAATAATTTATGAAGTAAATACACAAGTTTTTAATGAATAATTCACGAAAGAAAAAAACTTTGACCACATGATAGTTTACCTTCGATTAAAACCTTTACGTCATCAATATGCGATAAATATTGTGGCTGGAATACTGGGACATCGTGAGGATCAGCACTTCTCAGTTCAATGTAACCAACACTCTTTGGACGAAGTACAATGGGATAAAAAGTTACCAAGTCCCTTGTCTCTGGGATGTTACCATAAGCCTCTTCTACCTACAATTCAGTAAAAATTTGTCAGTGAAAAATAGTTCAGTGAGGAACAATTTGTCTTGAAGCACTGTGATTAGAAGCAAAACAGATATGCTTAGTAAAAACTTACTAACACAGAACACACAGAACGTGAACACAAAATGTTGACAAATTACGTCTGAGTTTACATTTGAAATTTAGCCCTCTTCCTGATATTAGGGCACGTTTACGCAACGACTCGATTTTGCATTCTCGCAGCTAGAAGCTAGAAATCACCTCAAATTCCAACATGGCGGCGGTTTTATGTCTGTCGCCTCGTAACGAAAACAGCAAATAACGTGAGTTCAGAAGCGTTTGGGAAAATTTTTTCGTCATGAGGAATTCTTTATATTATTGGCACGGATTATAAGACTGCAAGTATTTACTCAAACGATGTCGGATTTAGCTAATCCATTTAGCGTTGTTACCATGGCAACGTCACCTTTGCCATCGCGATTGAGTTCTAGCTGCGAGAATGCAAAGGCGAGTAGCTGTGTAAACGCGCCCTTACAGGGACATTTAACAATCATAGGCCTTCACACATTTTAACATAACCCAGCCTTCTCATACACATGTAAAAAAAAAAAGACGCAAACGTAAATAAAAACGTAAACGTAAAAAAATGTAAACGTACAAAAATAGCTATCAGATGGCTGGGAAGTAGGGTGGGCTGAAAAAAATTAAATTTTCGAAATTCAAAATGTGATAGTGCGGAAAAGTTGTCTTTTAGAATCACTACCACGCAACAACAAAAAAAGTTCATCACTCTGAGGTCATGTCTTGCAGGTTGCCACAAGAGCCTTGAAATTTAACATTGTACGTCAATGGGCAGAACGGCGAAAAAGGAAAAAATGGTGATTTGATGGGTTTAAAATTTAATTTTATCATTATCTCATTTGATATTCTCAGAAACCATGTAAACAATGCTGTAATTAAGAGAAAGCTATACACATTGAAAATCGGTTCATTGGTTTGATCTCTAGGTGAAAGCAAAAGTTCTAGCTCATTTAGCTTTCTGTGTAAAGAATTTTGTAGTTACATTAAAATAGCCTGCGAAAGGTTCTCGGCCTTGTTCATACCTACGTTTTAAGCTATAGAACTTGAAAATCGGTTCAGTGGTTCGATCTCCAAGTGACTGCATAGAGTCCCAACAACAATATTAATGATTACTGCCCAGTGCTCTACAATAATACTTCCTCTGCCGACGAGAATACTGCAGTCCCATCAAAATAGTGTTCAAAAGGCCCTGGTCGGTGTTAATACCTACATTTTAAGCTATACAAATTGAAAATCGGTTCATTGGTTCGATCTCTAGGTAAGAGCAAAAGTTCTAGCCCATTTGGCTTTCCGTGTAAAGAATATTGTCGTAAGATTAAAATAGCCTACGAAGGCCCTAGGCCGTGTCCATACCTACGTTTTAAGCTATAGAACTTGAAAATCGGTTCAGTGGTTCGATCTCCAGGTGAGGGCAAAGAGTTCCAACAACAACAATAACATCAACAACAACAAGAAATGGCCATGCTGTGGACGCCGAACGGTTTGATTGTTGTCATTAAAATGTGTAAGGCAGTGAAAGAGTTACGACACGACCCGAAATACCGAATTTCGTTGGTCTATGTTAATCCTGGGCAAGACTATAGGAGTTCAAAGTTTGACGTTTAACATGGAAGTTCTTGCTGAGGCTTACATAAGGTCCTTGATAGCCCGCATTTCTGTCTATTTTGGCCTATAACCTCATCATCAAATATCTGATAAAAATAAAAATCCTTGAAATTGTGGTTACCTTTTATGGTTTCTGGTATAATCAAACGAGATAATGTTTAAATGAAATTTTAACCCAATCAAATCATTATCTTTGCCTTTTTCGCCATTTCGCCCATGATTGACGTACAACGTTAAACTTCAAGGCTCTTGTGGCAACCCAAGACATGACCTCAAGAGTGACGAATTTTTTTGTGTTTGGTAGTGATGCAAAAAGGTAACTTTTCTGCACTATGACATTTTGAATTTCGAACATTTATTTTTTTTCAGCCCGCCCTACTGGGAAGGCACCCTTACAAGTAAATACATTATTAATTTTATGGCTTTATAGGGTACGTACGGCTTTCGGCTTTCTGTTCCTTGCAGGCGGAAAGTTTTTGCTGTCAAATCAACGCCGACACTATTACTCCAAAAGTAAAAAGAGTCACATAACACCCATTTTGGAAACTAAACAATACCGCCATGTAAGAGC